>JAOXYB010030144.1:0-14883 GCA_028565635.1 Phoronis ovalis
AATTTAATTCTTCTCTGTGCTGGCTCACTTGGCGTTCTACGCCCTGTAGAGGTAATATTATCTTCAGATTTATCAATGTCTGCTTCGACGCTTGACTGATCTACTGCTCTAAACGGAATCTCTGAATCTTTACTTGAATCACCCATCTTCATAAGTCAAATTTCGTGCACTTATAAACAAAGTCATTTCCGCCCTTTTTCCTAGTTCTTTGCTTCCAGTAGAAATACACTCGGAAACAGCGCGCGAGAGAATTTCTCAGTAGAGAATTAAGATCGGAAAACCATCGTATTTCACTAGGGTAATATTTTGCGAGTAAATTCCTATCTAGCGGGAGCACTGTGATGACATTCAAACCTCCTCAAAAAAAACCCAGCAAATTCATCCCTACATACGTAAAATATCCCATCTCAATTTACTTTGTCCCCAATACATTCTCACCTTAACATTCTTATTCTGTACTCTCTGCAGCATTCTCTTTCTCTACACTCCGTCGGTATAGTTGACCTCTATATTCTCCTTCCTTACCCTTAGTGCATCTGTGATTAGTGTAATATCTCCTCTATTCTGGGTTCTAAGCTGATACTTCAACTTCGCAGGCTTAACAAGTAATTTGCCACATCTCTTACCGAATAATAATGATCTTGATTGGGAATGCAGCTGTCGGACATGTCGAACTAAACGCTCGTGGGTTTCAAATCTCTTTCCACAAACAGGTCTCATTCTTGATGTGTGATGATAATGAACTGACCAATTTCCAAATGTCTCTTATAATTGCATGTCATAGTAGTTCTTTTGTCTTTTAAAACTTGTTTCTAATTGTTTACTGACTAGTTCGTGACAAATTCTCATAGATTCCTATAACCATTCTACATATTCTACAGGACAATAATTTGAATTTTCATTTGGGCATGCATCCATCAATAAAGATCAACTCTCTTTTCCAAACATCACTAAATTTGGTGTACAATGAGTACTCTTATGTACAGCGGCTCTATATGCCATCATTAAATATGGCAGATGGTCATCCCAATCTCTTCGGTGTTCGTCTACAAACATTGCTAACATCTGTTGAATAGTTCAATCATCCCAGATTGATGTCTATAAGCAGTAGTTCTGGATTTGCTGGAATTCATCTGCTAGAATTCAGCTGCAGGTGATTTCATCTGCTAACTTGACGTTTTCATCTGCTATCTGCTAACTTCACGTTTTCATCAGGAACATCAAGTTAGCAGATATCAGATAGCAGATGAAATCATCTTAATTAGTTAATTAATTATTTTGTAAATAAATGTTTAATGATTTGTTTTAATTTCTTTTTTTTTTTGATAAATTTTTAAAAATAATTAACTAATTAAGATGATTTTATCGCCAGCAGATGATTTCTGGCAGATATTTAAACAAAAATAAATTAAAAATTATTGGAAAAAAATTAACAAAAAAATTGAAAAAATAATTTTTAAAAAATGATTAAATTTATTAAAAAAAAATTTTTTTTTAAATCTCCAGATTTCTAGAAGATATCTGCTAACTTCACGTTTTCATCTGCTAACTTCACGTTTTCATCTGCTAACTTCACGTTTTCATCTGTTATCTGTTGTCTGCTAACTTGATGTTCCTTGCCCATCTTCACCTTTCATTCGCTCACACATACTACTACCCTCCATTTGCTCACACATACCATGTGCTCATGCATCCCGCTTTCACCATCCATCCACCTATCAACTTCCATTCGCTCACGCATACCACCAGCATCACCACCAAAACCACAACCATCCATTCGTTCACGCATACTACTGCCGTTCACTCTCTCATGCATACCACCATCATGCTCCATGCACCCATACATACCACCTCCACACTCCATTTGTCCATGGCATCATCACCATTCTTTCGTACATGCATACCACCACCACCACACTCAATTCGCCCACACAAACCATCATCACCCTCCATTCGCCCATGCAGAAACTTTAAGCGATGGAAAGCTGTCATCAGTCATCACTGGCGGGGATTCTTTAAGTGGACCAGCATAATCGGGGGTTGGTGGACGAGCAGTCAAGTTGGGTGGCAGGAAATCCAGAAGCTTCAATGCTGTTTGGCTTGAGGCGGAGTCCAGGAGTTGTCCCATCTCTTGCTTCTTGATGTTTTCAGCACGTAGGTGGGCTCTCAGCTCCTCCAGCATTTTTCCGAATTTGTTCTGGCCAATCCACTTGGGAGGATGTACTGTCCTGCTCTGTTTTCTGGTGTAGTCACTTCCCCAGTAATGGTCAGGTACGGGATGGAAAATCGTTTTATTACCTGTAGCTAACAAGTCTACAGTAAATCTCTGGTACTGTTGGGATTTTTTAATGAGCAGATCCCACAGTATAGACAGTTTATCGGTGTGCCAGGATTCCGGAGTTTTTATGGAGTGAGAAATATGTTTGACTTCATACGCGTCTTTAGCTTTTAGAATTAAGTTCGCCATGTTGTAGTCTTTAGAATATAGGGTCTTATAATATTGGTATGCTTGTTCTACACTTAGGAAGTACATTTTATTAATATTTATCAGGCACGGGTAGAAATTTGATAATATGTCCGATCCTCCTTGGGCCAACACAATATCCTTCCAGTAACTCATTGTCGATGTATATGTCTAAAAGTAATACAGACTTAAAACTCAAAAGTTACATCTATTTGTCTTTTAATTAGTATTATTAAAATAACAAGATGTGGTGAAAAATGAAAACAAATAAAAGCAAATGTACTTCAAGATTTTAGAAATATATGAAACTTTAAATAATACTTCTAGAATTCACTCATTATGTATTATTTACTTGACCTATGAATTAACATTAAACTCATTAAAACACCTGTTAGGGAAACATTAATACAGTTATAAAATGGGCAGAGTTTCTCAGTAGTATGGGCAGGTTTTCAAGGGACTTGTTTCTTTGAAAAGTGAGGGACCCTGACCTGACCTAAATCAGTGGAAGGAGTATAATTATAGCATACTATTTTTATCTTCTAGTATTTGTAGCGCAGGCATTTGTATCTAGAAGTTTGCGGGGAAATTTGATACATTTCTCACTTTACTAGCTAGTAGGTCTTGTGCCCTGAAATCCAGAAAGGAATCAGAACTCACAGAACTTGTCAACCAATAGCCGATTAATAGTAAAAATATTAAATAAATTTTAACTCCCTAAACCATGTACAGACTGTCTCATACGGGGCTGTCTTTGCACATATTTGCACAAACAAAGCAGTTTGCATTGCATTCAGAATCCCCATACTAATCGGGCCAAGTATCGACCGCCCACGGCGACCGGTGGCTTCCTTTAAAAGTTGAATTGTAGAAAGTACTCGACATGAGGAATAGTCAGCAAGCAACTTGAAAGCCTACTTACCTTACTAGGAGGACTTGTCCACCGTTATTTAAAACAGCCGAAATATAATTGACGGTAAATATGTCTCTGTCTTGTCTTTGTTATAAATAAATTCACAACTGTCGCTCAAAATCTTATTGACTGTCTCAGATCAGAACGAATGCAAAAACACCGGGTCGATCAGGCGGGAAATTTATAATTTTACCGACTAATCTTTAGCGGGGGTGACTGGCTTATAGAACGATAAAATATTAAACGTCCAGTTCAATTAAAACGCAGAAGTAATTTGTAAGTTTTACAAAAATCAATTATTTTATCTCAAACGAGTTACTAATTTGATTTAATATCCCTTAAAGGGAAAAGCCAACATTTTTGATGTTTTTTTTAAAATAAAAGTGATTTTTCTAATAATTCATAACCTTCCCACCCCCCAAACAGTGATTGACAGGTTCGCCAGAAATAGACTAAAACAAAACCGGAAGTGACGTATCAGAGTTTAGAGATTTCGCGCCATATTGGATATACATTTGAAATACACTATCGTACAGAGCCTCTTCAGTAAACACATTTTTTAGAATTATTAGAAACATTACTTTTATTCAAAAAAAACATCGAAAATGTTGGCTTTTCCCTTTAATTTGTTTAAAACATATAATGCCACCTAATACATTAGCTGTGTCCCTTTGATTAATGAACTCATCCCTCGTGAGAGGTTGTAAAAATAATCATTGGCGGGACTGTGTAGTGATATATCGCATAGCAGTAGAGCGTGATCACAGCCGCCAGCGGGAATTTATAGTTTATTGCGTTGCTTTCTGCGTTAACTAACTGTAGGAACTATGTTGCGGATGAGAGCGATGTGAAGAGTAGATACTCTACTGACTTCTAATTCTGAAAGACGTCTTAATAGATTTCTTCACTTTTTTTAAATGCGTTATTTAAAATGCGTACTCATATCAGAAACGTTACATGATTCATATGACATGGTATTGCGCTATTAAGCCAAGTTCCAAATCCTTTGTATTTTAAATTTTATTAAAAAAAGAAGTACAAATACATAACATTAAAGCAATTTTGAAGTAATATTAAAACATTTTAAAAAATAATTTGCAAAAAACCATTGACCATCTATGCCTTTTACGCTAAAAATGTTATAATGGATTGCTAGAAAGTTATAATGGATCCCTCGTGGATTGTCATTCACGTGCTGATTTGAAAGTCATACAAACCGACACACCCAGATTGCAAAGTCGCAAAATGACTATTGTTGATTTTTACCGGTATATTTTGTTGCATAGAGTTCAGTGTTTTTGGATACCAAATTCACAATTCTTCTAGAAATGGCTTAATACAATGGGATCTCACATCCCTCCCAGCTGATCGAAAAGTCACGGAGAAACACTCGGAAAAATACGATACTCACAAAATTATTATCCTTTTCTTTTAATAGTTTTCCACCGTTTTCTTCAAATATGTCGTCTGCTACTACGGATATGACGTCACTCAACGCGTTGTCCAACCAGAGTTCCAGACTGTCGCGTGTCCGAGGTCGCGTGCACTGATAAACAAAGTCATTTCCGACCTTTTTCCTAGTTCTTGTCTTTCAGTAGAAATACACTCGGAAAAGCACGCGAGAACTTTTCTCAGTAGAGAATTAAGATCGGAAAACCATCGTATTTTACTAGGGTATTATTTTCCGAGTTAATTTATAAGTAAATTCCTATCTAGTGGGAGCGATGTGTCTGTGTCTTGCTTGCAACTGTAGTTGTTTTACCACAGGCATCGCAACCACAGCATGTCATTGGTCAAATAACGCAAGTCACATTCAAACGCTACTATCGGCAGCCCTTGTTCAACACCAATAACTCTTACTTTTAATCCATTGACTAGTTGTGTGCTTAACTTGTAGACTGTAATAGGTGCGTTGTTTTTAGGAGTAATGTACTTCGTGAACAGCGACGACAAAAAATCTTCATTTTCTTCAGAAATTTCCCCAGTTAGCTGTCTAAAAACTCTGTCTTAAGTTCTTGTAGGATGATAGTCTTCAGCTGAACAACTGTCAACATGTACATTGAAGACAACATGGTTAAACATAAATTATCATTTAATTTCTTGATGTGTCGCTATGAAGTATTTTTAAAGCAATTCTTGTAGACTTGTTGATGGCAAAATATATAATTTTTCATCTATAATACCTATTATTATGTTACATTATTTCATATTTTCGCATTGAATGATTAAACTATTTTCACACTTTTTGTGTTATCTCGGTGGATTAAAACAAGTTGAAATTCATACCTACTGAAAAATATTTTCTAGTAAAATACATGTAGCTCTGTTTTACCTGTCAATCTAACAATGCTCTAACTCAAAGATTGTAATAATTGTAAAACATTTCCAGGCCAAGTATAAGCGTTTGTTTTTTAACAAGATACCTTGTCCATTTAATGTACCATCAAAGAAGAGTTTTTGTAACTGTAAACCCCCTATAATTTGCAATTTTCTAATTCTAAATTGACCAAATCGCTCTAGCCATCTGAAGTCCATCGTTGTGTTTGCTATTGTTGTTATGTTGTACCATAATTAACTATTACTTGGCCGTTTTTCCCTTAAATGTAAACTTGCCTTCTTCATGTTGGTTTGCAACAGGTGGAAACAGCATAAAATACCTTACAACTACCATCTGTGCGAAACAATATAAAACATGTAAGTAAGTGCCCCTGTTACGTTTACATTGTTAAATTGTTGAGAAAAAAATGGAAATTGTCAGTATTATCTGGGACCCCAGCAATGTCGCACTGGTTTAACAATTATATTGGGTAGCAAAGGACTACAAACAACCATGATTAGGTTATGTAATGTAATTGGATTTATTTTTGTTGACGTCAGTTGACAAACCATTCCGCTGGCCTCAGGTAGGAAACGCACTTAGAAAATACTTCACGGCCAGCTACCGGCGATGACGGTCAAACGAAAGAATATTTTAGTTTCTTATTTTAATTGTTGAAATCAATATCTAAAGCGTTATCTACAGCACATTAAGTTCACGCCGTCTATCCTAAAAGATTTGTTTTGCGCCGTTAACTATAGTATGTTTTATTTCGCGCCATAAATAATTCATGTTTTGTATACCATTGCAATTTATTAGTAGTAGATAAAGTAAGTATAATTAATTAAATGAAAAAAAACATTTTTGGCTTGCCTGTGGTTTAACAGTTCAATAAACGGATAGCTAGTGAAATAGGTCAATCACAAAGAGAAAAGCTGATCTCGATTGGTCAAAAGCTTTATTTCGTACTTGTTAAGTTGAAGGAACATAACAGTTGACAATGGTTAAGTCCAAACGTTAGTTGAAAAGATACGGAACACTAACCGATGTACTAAGTATTTATTCCGACTATTCAATTACAGTACCAGTTGTTTCACTCGTTAGAAAAATACCCCATATTTTTTATAAATTCTATCCATTCGGCCGATTCTGTAGATACCGGTTTCTTTCGCTTTGACAAAATTATTATCATACATCCAAAACTTTATAACACATTTAGAAAAAAACCTTGTTTATTCCTTCAACATAATAACTAACATTTTGACAAATAATCTAAAAGATTGATATTACAGAATTAAAACCATTGAGATGTTGATCTAAGTACTTCTTTTACTCATTGCAATAACACAAACAGTGTACAGATTTGTTATGAAATATTACTTTGTGTTTGGGATTTTATCCCTGTTTATATGTAGTAACTTTTTATTTCATGTTGCTCCTGTTAAAATAACTTCAATTGTAGTTTCCTTAATGGTAGTTATCAGAACCACACTTTGTGTATGATGATCAGCATCCTGTTTAGGTAGTAGCAGTTGATGATTTCAAATGTATATACGTATTTAAGAATTCACCATTTACCTAGTGCTAGACACGAACAAATGTATGAATGCCAAATTGAGCCTATGTATTGTATTTTGTTAATAAGGGATGGTTAAACTTATACTTGTATGAGGTTACTGAATTAAGAAGAGGCGTAGTATTGAAGTTTTATATATCACTGTCTTATTTATAAAAAATACTTGTAGCGCTTCATTCTAATCTTATGCAGCTAGAGAAAAATACAAAGTGGACCTCAATATATTACAACCACTAAAGTATATTGTACGATATAATTGTGCTTTAAGCTTTATACACGATGTTCTTAGACTATATGATTATAATGTATTTGTTTTGTATAAATATTATTTATGTAACAAATCTGGTAAACGAATAATAAACAAATTTATCAAAGTGAAATAAAACTGAAATTGTTCGTTTTCCTGTTTTTATTTCATTCCTTTTGCAAGATACCTTTTCATAATTTCCGATACGGCATACTTTGAGCAATCACTGTAATTTTCAGAATTTTGAACTCAAAAATGTAATCCATGATATCAAATTTTCCAACCAATTTTAGCAGAGCTGTCATCAAAAATCATGAACATGCTCTTTCATTTAGGTTATACCAGTTAATAAAAACAGGCTTCGTATTTCTTGAATCAAAATATAGCTAAAGAAGCCGCCTGCTTGCACTGTCTGTCAGTCTCATATTTGTGTACGATTAAATCTACATTCAGCATATACAAAAAAGTAAACACATTGAACAAAATACTAGCTGAAAAAATAGAAAAACTACAATTTTTAATCCCGCAGGAACAATTTATTGTTTTTCCATGAGTCACTATGGCTTTCGTCAGGATTTAACCTTCTAAGACACTTTAAATTCCCTTAATATTGATCAAAGTATGATAAAAAGGAACTTGAATTGTTACGAGATGCAACCTGATTAACTCTAATTAATTTTCGGTGTATTCTCGTACTTGGCTTTAGCTTGGGCAATAAAGTTTCATTCATTAGTTCCTGCCTTTTTTAGTCTTCTACTCACATACAAATAGCCTTTTCGCAATTTGTTATGCAGCGCCAGGGTAACCTCGCAAAACACAGCGAGAGAGAAGTTTGTTGTTCGTGATGTGTGTGCAAGACCTGCACCAACGTGAACACAAGATAGGAACCTAATTTTCCCATTATAAAATTTCTCACTAAACATATTGTATTGGATGGGAATTTTACATTTAAGCAAAACAACTCGCTCAGCAGGTGGGTTTATGTAGCTTTGGATTTTAATACAATTTTTTGGGACTGTTTGAGATAGGAGGTAATCACCAGTGTAAGAAAGATTCCAGTAAAGGTCAGCATTTGTGAAGGTAAAATTCCTACCTCCAAATGGGAGTGTATGTGTTGTCATGAAATCGAAAACTTAAATGTAAACTTTTTTTATTGTGTCAAATAGTTGATTAAACTTCCTCAGTTTAATTTTACTCTAATATTGTTATCTAGAGTCTTTTATAGAATAACAGTGGTTGATCTATTCCTTCGCTTAGTGTGTAATACCCATCCTCCTGTAAACTAAACGCAACAGACTCGCCTTGTTCTTCTTCCTCATAAGGTAGTTGTTCGGGCACTCTTGTGAGAGCATCACTAATAGTTTCTTGACTTTCTCGGCGAAAAAAGTATACTCGGTCACGACTTTTCAGAAGTATCTCTTGTCCACTTGGAGATATGTCGCCGCCAATAGGAAAATTTCTGAAATAGAGTTGCTTATGATGAATAACACTGTAAACATTCCTTTACGAATTTATGAAGTCAAGATTTAAACTGATTTTACCCAAATATACACACTTTTAAATAAAAACAATCATTTTGTAGCTTGTTTGGAACAATTTTAAATACTTCTTATACGACTGTTATGTACATGTCGTCTGCAGTATATCAGCGCTACGCTACGAAATAACAAGAGTACAATTGTAACAGAATAACCAACGAATTTATCAATTGAGCAAAGTAGAATATTTATGAAAATAAAGTTACAAAAAGTAACAAACTTTTTCGTTCTCGTAATTGGTATAGTGACACCTGGTGTTAGAGTTACTCTTGAACCGCTGCCCCAGCCTGACTCGGGTAACAGGTAAAGACGAGGTGAACCACTTTTCACTTTTGGTACTATATATACCTGCAAAAAATGTGCTGCATTCTTATAGGAAGCAAACTAATAGAAAACGATTAAATAGATATCTACCTTTAAAAATTGCTAGTGTAAACCGGACCGTTATACAGATCACTGAACAGAAACCACGGAATATGTATACGGATACGTATAATGAAGTGTGAATGTGATCAATATGCATGCTTTTATCACAGTAAGGATATCAAGCGTTATGATTCCATTTAATGGTATAGATGCAAGCTACAGTATACTTAATTTTAGAAAAATGAATTGAAATCCCATTTAGTATTTGACAGTACGAAATTCAAGAACGAGTGAATATTGAGTGAATATATCAGCCCTTATGGGGAGCCATAACACTTAGCGACAGAGAGATTTACATGTGCTATACCTCTGCATCTGGTGTGATCATCAAAGTTTCGCAGTCTTGTTCGTTCCAGCGGTACAGATATTCAGATTCAACAGCTAACGTCTGGGACTCAATGACTGCTGGTTCTTCCACTTTATAGATTATATTCCTGCTCGTTTTGTCTCCAGTGTCACCAATGTAAATACACGTCGTCGTCGGTGTAAGACCTAAACTGCTAGGTTTATTACACGGTCCAACTGCTATATCTTCCCAGTCACCATTTTCCGCATTAGCAATATCTAACGTGGCTAAAGTCTCGCCGTTAGTGGCACTAATAGCGTACACCTGTAACGAATGATATAAATGTGCTATGCAAATAGATCCCTGGCATGATCATGTACTGCGCCTCCTGAACGAGATATTTCATGTATCAGTCCAACAAAATTAATGCACATAAACCTTGTGATTAATGTCAAATTCTACAAGTAAATATAATACTAATACCGAAAAGTCCAGAAAATTAAAAAAAATAATAAGCCTTGATAAAACAAAATCATAAATTAGACATCAAAACTGTTAAAAGTTTTCCGTAACTGTTAATATCATCTCAAGACAAATACAGCCATGTGTTAATTTAAACTATATAAATTTCCTTGTATAGATAACCTACCCTGGGGCCATCTCCGGAATCGTTATGAGTGTAAAGTACACCTGGATGTCTTCTTGATTCCGCTAAGCCAGAGGCTTCATCCGTAATAGTCACTCTTCCAAGTCTTACGCCAAAATCAAACAAGTTCTGCGTAGAACGCTTGACTATTGACACTGTAACCAGAAAATAATTATAAAGCGCTACGTATATTAATTTTACATGCATTTTAGTTAAGCTAATATGATTCCTAATAATGTGATATGTCCAGAATACACGTGCTAATAAGTATGTTAATATACACTTCAAATTAAAATTAACTAAATTTAAAAAAACAAGAATTCTAAATTCTCTTGATTTTCTTCTACTGGAGACAGCAATTAGGAGAATAACGGATATTTAATCCGGTGCAGTATAACAGTTTAATATACTCCATTTATTCACATTTTCACAATATAAAGCTTAACTTCCGTGTCAAAGTTAAGTGTAAAACTTGTAAAAAAAACAACTGATTAAAAAAAATTAAAAAATAAGATACTGTGTATTCCTGCAACTTTTATTAATTTATTTCAGTTAAAATTATTATACTGTTTGTAGACACGGGCTTCTCGTGCGACTTTGATTTTTTGATTCAGTATTTAGGTCATATTTGCCTCTTAATTATTTGCTTTTAATTTTATTTATAAATGTTATGAATCGGTTTTATCTTTTAAGCTTGCAATGAACAGTTGCAAAAGTAATCCAACCGTGATTTATAGTCTCAACGTTTATAACTAAAAAATAATAAATTAGATGTAGAACTGTACATACCTGCTGAAACCGTGAAAGGTAACAAGAGCAAACAACAAAGCGTAGACTTGTACATGATATTAGCCAAAACGGACATTTGAAATTTCGCTCACAGGTTGTCTAACTTATTAGATTAAGGCGATATTTATAGCGGCTCAAGATGTATGACATATTATTTAATTAAATGCATTATTAGTGGCGAGTTATTATAACATAAGTGTATCATGCTGTATTATGCTCTATCATGGCGTGTCGTGTTGCTATATCATGTGTGGTCATGTTACTGTGTCGCACGGTACCCAGATGAATTTTCTTAAGAAGAAACACGTATTTATAATTCAACTTCGTCATTGCTTCTTAAACTAAAATTTTGAAATCATGTTTCGGAAAAGATAAAAGTATACCAACCACAAAGTTTATTTCTTACCAGCGTAAAAAGTTAATTAACTATTCACCGATTCATACTTTATTCGCCAGTACACTGATACGAACGACCCATTTCCCGGTTCACCGACTCGTCAAATTCGAATAATTATGAAATAAACTTGCAATAGCTGCTGTTGACAATTGAATTACATTACTGGGATGCATATGAATTCTTGTGACCTTTTGATTGCACGAAAAATGTTACAATTACAAAAACGCCATGTTTCCTATGAGAATATTTCTTTACAAGAATTCTTTAATATATTTCTTTTTTTTTCTTGTCGATTTTCAAATATTTAATTATGTAAAGCCAGAAAATGTAAAATTTGCAATAATTGATTTTAAAAATATTTTTCGTTAGCGAAATTCAATAAGTTGTGCATGGTGTCGAAATTCTATATGTCTTTACCCATATGAAGTATCTTGTTAAACCAACTTGAATTGGAAATAAGTGTTACAATGCAGGTTTGATGATTTTTAAAAGTTCATGTGAGATACAAAATGTATTTGAATAGACGCGATTGTGTTATTTAAAAAAAATGTCCGCAGAAGCGTGTGATCTTCGCCCGACGTTGAAAAGATTGATTTGTTTCATTACGCACCACTGATCTCTACTTTAAAATTGAAACATGAGAACCATAGCTATTTGTAACTATACGTAACAAACTGTAAAGACAAGTCGTAAAGGCTTTTTAGGAATGTTCAAAATGTGATTTATGATTAGATTAGTGTGTCAAAATATGTGTCGAAATGAACAAAATGTATTTAGTAGTTTTTAAATAAGAGCCAAAAATGTGATAATAAGGACAAAATGCACTGATACTAGCGATCTGATCGAGCTCGTCTCAAACATAAGTTTTGCCTTGAAATCAAATTTACATTTCGTATTTAGGCCTTTAATTTTGAGATTCTCATCCAATTACTGATTTTCTGTGCGTGATTTTTGAACAGCAGCATAATTATGTAGTAAAAAAATTTAAAACCAGCATGTCGACTATCATTCCATTAACAGGTACCTTAAATTTAAAATGACGTCAACATCACAACATTGGGCTAAACGGTTTCAGTGCTTTATATTTCAGTTTTCAATGTCAAATAAGACTCTAAAGAAATGCGCAAGCTACATTTACAGTGTTGTGCTTTACTCCCAGCCCCCCTACGTTTTCGGCCGTATTTTTTTCTATCGACTTCAGTAAATCGATTATATCATGCCAACGTACCGAGAGGTGAGAACACTCAGAAACTTACAAGTATGATTGTATTAAGCAAATAGTAACTTTTTCTGCCTAAGTAAGGAAATTTGATGATCACAAAGGACTTGATACCTTGTGTGAAAACACAGCTAAATTGAGGGCGAGCGGTACCTCAATAGTCAACCATTTCTCCGCTACGGGCGTTTGTTAACAAAATGTTACATATAAACATTGTTAAAACACCTCAATACATTGGGATAGTGTTTGTGTTGCCATGGTACACTTCGTTGTACAATAAGGCCTAAGTACACCATAGCACGAGGCTTTGTTGACACTACGAATATAGTACCGGTATATTAATATACACGTACTTTTTCCTTTTGTGAGCGTACACCCTTTCATACACTACCAGTTAGTTTTTCGTGCATGCAGTCTTGTCTATACTGATTTTAAGAAAATCACCTGGGGTGTATGCAAGGGTGTACGCTCAAGAGATAATAGTTCGGAAAATGTTGCTCTGTTTGATATGTGCATGAACATTACAACGTCTTTCTATATATTGAGTTTGATGGGGAATCTAATGGTGTTCATAGACCATCATTGCATTCGTAAAGTGCAATCTACTTTATTTATTGCATCAGGCTTTATATACTACAAGATCACATGTGAACTTCGCCACGCAATTTTTTAGGTATTGAAATCGAAGCATAAAATCTTTGTAAAACCGCACCAACTTGATACCTTTGTAACTCAACATGATATTCTATAATTGCCTTTTGTTTGCGCACCAGCATCAAAAGGAATTATTTCTAAAACGTGATATTCCCCACGCGTTATCCCCGTCACGTTTCAATACTTGGTTGGCAATACATCATTATAATTATAAACACCTATAGTTTGTTTAGTTTTCATTAGACAATGGCTTGTTTAAACATGTGTACTTGCATTATTACGAATTATATTTCATAATATTGCCTTAATTTTCTAAAAAGAGAAAAATTCAGCTCGGTTTATATGCACTCAAAAACCCCAATTAATAAACATATAATTGTTACGAGGTACAATCATGGGCATATAAGAGTCTACTGTTGCGTCAATAATCTTAAAATCAGTATAGACTGCATGCATTTAAGGGAAAAACGTCCAAGTAATAGTTAATTATGGTACAACATAACAACAATAGCAAACACAACGATGGACTTCAGATGGCTAATTTGGTCAAATTAGAATTAGAAAATTGCAAATTATAGGGGGTTTACAGTTACAAAACCCAAGTTCGATAAACCCAAAGTAATAATCTGGTTATTACCAGGACACATGATAAGATTTTATTACTCGGTTACAATTGAAACACATGGACTAACAGACGGAATTCTGATTGTAGTTATGTAGGTTACGTCATACTCCAGTACGCATACACTACTAATACGGTTAAGCGTTGTTAGTGATTAGAGGGAGTTAACTGGCGTAGCATTGTGGACGCTGACACAATAAATTTCTATCTCAATTATTTCATTTAATTGTTTAATCATCAGTTCTAATGCAGAATATAAAGAATAAAGTAGTGCTTGCATCTGTAATTTCCCGCCACAATCACAAAGGTCAGCACTGGATGAAAGCAAGATTCCTGCCGTTATCAAATGCTGAATGTAAAATTTCTGAATCCACCAGATTTAATATCCTGCCTGTGAAGAGGAAATTTCAGGACCGTTGACGGTAAGATTCCTGCCTCCAGTAGCTGTCAGCACCAATAAGTGTAGATTTCAGCCTGCACAAGAGCGCAGTCAACACTGTTGAAGGACAGATTCATATTACCGCCAATTCAGCCCTGGTGAAGGTAAGATTGTACCTGATCAAGAGGTATGCTCTGATGAAGTTAAGATTCCTCTCGCCATGAGAGGTCAGCCCTGATGAAACTAATGTTGCACCTGCTTAAGATGTGGGGTCTGGTGAAGTTTAGATTTGTATCTATCGCTATCAGATGTCAGGCACTGGTAAGATTCTCGCCTGCGTCATCAGAGATAAACACTACTGAAAGCAAGATTCCGGACTCCAGTAAAGGTCAGCATTTATGAAGATAATA
>JAOXYB010030155.1:0-13581 GCA_028565635.1 Phoronis ovalis
ATATCATATGTAGGTGTCAAGGGTTCAATGTTAATTTGAGATATATAGTATATGCTGTATGCGCAGGAAATTTTGTCATCACCCAATTATGAGGACATATGTTATGTAAGACTTACATTTTGGTACTACATCTAAGCACTCATTGTACACGTCATTGCATTCTGAAATAAAGATAGACATTTTTCTGCTTTTTTAAAAGTGTTACTATAAAGATACTAACATTGACTGGTAGTAGTGTAGTATTACAGGGTGTATATCCAGGAGATTTTGCACTGTGTACCCCGGAAATTACTTGTTAGAGTCAGAAGTGGACAACTTTTTGCCTACTGTAATCATGAACTGCAATTAGAAAAATCACATTTTCTGATTAGCATCTGAGTCTCCGGGCACTGTTAAACGTTTTGCAGCCAGACCACTTTTTGGGATCTTGCTACAGACTTGCTTGTGCATTTAGAATCACTTCCAACTGGACACTTAATTCATTTGAAGTCTATAATTAAGGAGAAACATCCAAGATATTTGCAGTGTTTATTAAATTTATAAACACTTATTGTAAATATGTAGCAAATGGGAAACTATTTGTTTACGTGATAACTTTAATATTTAAAGACAATGCACGTACACCCATCTTTCTCAAAATGGGAGCAACATTATATGCCCTTTTAGGAATTATTATGGCTACCAGTCGGCTATTTATTATGAGTAATCAAGGCCAAACTATTATCGACCTGCACCAAATATGAAGCTGATCAGGTAAAAACTTGAGCAGTTTTTTATTGCAAGACAAAGAAAGTGTTACGCACAACAAAAATTGTCAAACGTTCGGATCGGCATTTGACCTACTTGTCTAGGTCATTTTAAAATGTCACCTAGCCTATTACTCCCACCAATCTATGGTCTTCCTAGACGACTATATGCAACCACTATACGGACAGGCATAGTTAGATTATTTTCTTCATTATGGAAAAGGAAAAGAATAAGACTTTTGCTACACAAACTAATTTATTCAGTGTAATAAATTGATACATAGCAAATTACATTTGAATTGCAACAAAATTTTCATGAATTATTGAAATAATCTTCCATCAATAATGCAATATTGCACTAAATATAAGACTAGACTATAATGTGAATCCAGTAATTTGCTGCAGGCAACAGACTATTTGCATGCAGTCGGTAAAGACACTTATAGTCCTGAATCCCAACATTCCTAGCATGCTGTGTTTTATGAATGAACAAAGATCCAGTTTTTTCATGCACTTGTGAAATTTATTCATAAAGTAAGGCATGCTGGGAACTAGTAAAATAATACATTTACAACACATTTATGAATTCTACAGATATTATTGACATTAATAATTTTATGCACCAGGCACATTTATGAGCAAACATCTCGTAAGAGAGTTATAATATCACCAATTTGGTAGAAACAGCTTACTTTGAAAGGATCAAAAATTATACAAAAAGTTGAAATCACAGTAGGGCAAAGTAGTATTTTTACTTAAAGAACATTTGATGTTTGACAATAAACTGGAGCAAAAAAATAAATTAGTGTCATATCATACCACCCAGAAAGATATTCATCTGAAAGCTCTTATATTAGGAAACTAGTAATTCTGGATTATTCATCAACTTTCCTGCAGACTGGGAATTAAAAGGACTAACTCTTTACCGAATGGATATTGGTAGCTCCTATATTGCCACTAATTTTTGTGTAGTCAAACTGACTGGTGATAACTGCAGTTTTACTATTCAAACCAAATTTTAAGGAAACTATAAATTAAAATAAATTTATAATAAATAAATAAAAAACATATTTATATACAATCTGTAACAATATTTTTGCAATTGGTGCATGTTTTACCAATATTTCCACTTTTGCTTAAAAATCTACTGCAACCATATAATTATTACAAGTGTTACAGTGACCTCACAAATCAGGGAAGATATTGTTGGTACATGACGTTTACTATTAAACGAAATTAATACAACAAGCTTTGTAAATGTTTATCAAGGTCCATTCTTTGCTGTTTGTAATCGCCTGATTGTGGGGACGTGGACATATGGACTTCATTTGTTTCTTCCAATTCCAATCTTGGACTAGATCGCATTTTGATTGGCTGAATATTTTGAGCATCAGTACTGAACTTATATGCCATGTGTTCATCACTCAGACTGTTTCCATCAGCAAACATCAGTTCGTGTACAGATTGATGTTTCGTATTTTTCCTTTTACTTTTCTTTCGTTGTGATATATCTGATCCAACCGGACTGGGTGAATGATTTGTTTCTGGTAATGAATGCCGATGGTTAGAGGGGTGTTGACTGCTACAAAAAAATCCACAATTTAGATTATAAATTGTTAAGAAGAAAGTAAATATAGCATGCCTTGTGAACCCTTTCAGGTTATTTTCAAGTTTCAAGATCAGGAAGACAGTCCTACTGTGCCATTTCCAGGCTATATAGCTAACAAAATTTACAGTCCATTTTACCCAATTTTTTGCTAAATCTTATGTATGATTTAACATTCTTATAACTTTTAAAGTTAAGAAGTTTTGAAGAAATGCACCAATTTTTTAACCTTTTGTTTTTACTGGAAGAATAGAGGTGACCAACATTTGAAGACGCTAATTAGAAAGAGTTAATCTGTTACCAGTTGTTACATGTGCAATCTAAGTATTTTCCTCATATAAAATACAGAACACCTGTGGCTAGCTGCTCTTCAATCAAACTATGGTTTACACAAGCTAACAATTATTACAATCATTATTTGGTACACAACATGCTATTACAACTTAATTCATGTATTATTATACATTATTACAGCACAACTTCAAGAATATGTCTTTTTAATCTTTTAAAAATAACAGAAAACTAAATTGTGTAGTGTTGCACGGCAACACCAAGTATATGGCTTCCAACACAAAGTTTTTGACATGGCAGCCATTTTGAATTCAAGATGGTTGCCAAATTTTCATCTCCTGCACCTGACAAACATTTTGATCCAAGTTTTGTTGAAATCAGTCCAGTACTTTCAAAATTATCAAAGAATGTTTTTGCTCTCTTTTTATGTAAACAGGGAGTTGGTGGTTCAACTATGTGGCACCTTGAATTAGAGTGATCATGCAGTATCTCCTGCTATAGAATTGATGAGTCTCAGTATATTGTAAAACAGGTACCATGCAAGGACTACTGAAACTGGTGAGTGAATGAGTGGAAAAAAATCGAACAAAATGTCTTCCAGTTTTTTTGTTGGAAGCCATAAAAATGTGATTGTTATTACTTTGTGAGATCTAGGCTAGGATATATAAAACTCTAACATGCTGTAAAAATAATTAACGTGATTATAGCCTTATACCACTATTCAGTAACGCTATCATATACTTTTTCCTCAAATTGCACACGAGTGAGCTTTCTGAAAATATTACAGGGTTTAAGATAGTTAGAAATTAACATTTAACATGCATCATTTCATGCTTGTAATTAAACATAGCGAGAAGAAACCTGGTTAAACTTCAGAAATAGCAGGTTGCTGTCGAAACACATGACCCTGCATGACCTGCATTAAAATGAGCAGTTTCAAGTCCGACATTTATTCAAAACTACAGTACACCCTTTACCAGAACCTCAGTTAGTGTATGAAAGAAAGTACACACAAGGATAGAATACATATATTTTACCAGATATGTCATGCTTAGAACTAGGAATATGCATTCCATACATTTAGGTAGCAACAGTAATAAAAATGACATCCTTAGTGAGCACCACCACATGTTTTGGAGCTATACCTGACAATGCTTTCTCTAGTATCTTTACAATACCTACCCGTCGTGACTGATTGTACAGGGATACAGCAACACAAGCAGCGACATGAGCAGAAAGGTCCAAACAAAGGCGACGCCTGGTGTGCAAGAGAAAATATCAAGAGGCGGAAAGGTAGGTTGTAGAAAATAAGACTTAGGGAAACATTTATTTCTAAAAAAGTTATTAAATGTGACATGAAAAATTCTAAAAAACAGCAGGAAACATGGAGTTGGAAGTGAATTTTTAAAACTATACTCATGGTATAAAGGTGTACAAGCAAAAATTATTTGAAGCAAAGAAATGGAGAGTGCATAACACTATGTACAGTTGTAGAAATTATATACAGTACTACGTACAGGCTGGATTCTGTATGTTTCAAGTTACAGTTATAACATTTATACACCTTGGAATATTGACAGTAACACATTTTTTGAAGCTAAGCTATCTGATCACATACCATTAAATGTATTGTACAATTTGCTTTATAATTATATAAATTATAAAGCAAAATTGTACAATGCATTTAATGGTATTCCAAGGTTTAAAAAAAATTACAGCCTGCTATTTTTCAATGATTATGTACTCTATTTATATAAATAGAGTACATAATCATTGAAAAATAGCAGTGATGTCAAACTTTAAAAAAAAAATACCAAAAAAGTTTTATCTCTATTTTTAATGTAAAGAGCATTGTAATTCAGCATCTTTTTGATATACAGTTTGGCCATTTTAATCGTGAAAATTAGATTTAAGCAGATTTTAAATGAGTTTCAGATTTAGCCCTTTAGAGTCGTGGAAACAAATGAAGGTGTTTTTTTGTTTTCCTCATGCCCACAACATTTGTCATCATTCCAAGGTATATAATATTGTTTTAGTTGCCTAGGTTTTTATAGGATTGCCAATGCCAATACTACTACAAATATATTTACTATACCTGATTGAGGGAGTGGTTTGAGGTGATGATAAAGAATATCTTCTTTGATTGCGAGCTTGAGACTCTAATACTTGTTCTAAAGTAGCAGGAGGTGTCGGAGATCGCTGTTTTGAAGCTTCACGCTTTAATGCAGCCACCTTTTCATGCATAAGAGATGGAGGAAGAACCCCTAAAATAAATAATTTATTTAGTATTATATAACTACAAGCTATGCAACAGGTTTATTCATTATATGATTCTAAATAATTCAAACATTAAGTTAATTTAGAACGAAATCCAATATATGATTTCATTTTATCCTTCTGAAACTATGTAAGCATCACACTACTGCCTGCTTTCAGTAAGTAAGAAAACCAATAAGTTAACTTAAAGCATGTACTTCTTCAAGAAGTTAATTTCATACTTTGTATTCCCTTTACTATATGTTCCTGTTTTTCCCTAAATATACCTGGAAATATACAAAAGGTACTAACATCTTTTAGAGAATAGAGTTTAAGAAGGTTCGGTCTGAAACTCAGTGTGTTTTGAAAATAAACATATTTTATTCTTACCTAGCTTTGGTGCACCTCTTAAAGGGGCTAGTTTCTGTGGCCTTGGAGATGTAGCATGTACCTAATATAAATATTAAACCAGTTTCAATAATGTATAATTACTTGCAGTACTACAGATAAAAGAATGTGCCACTAAAGTTTTCTGAAAGTATGCCTCAACCAAAATAATGATTCACAGGGACATCCATATATGTAAGATTTTAGCATACAGTGTTAACTGGTAATTTTATTCCTGGGTTAAATGCATCAGGGGGTGTGGGACAAACATTTTTTCACCATTTAGTTTACAGTAATACATTTTTTTTACTGCATGTTATGAGAAAATTCCCTTTCTAGTTCTTACAGTTATTCTTTAATTTCCATATAATTATCCATAGTCACTATATCACGCATGTTAAAAAAAAAATTTAGACTATTGTCTAATAAATGTTACTTGATTAAAGAAATATAGCATTCTGGCCTTGAAGTAGCCTAACATGTTCAAGCTTAGATGATACTGCATTCAATAAAATAATATCGGCATTCCAATCTCACATCAAAATATTTTTTGAACAGTTGTGGTAAAAAAAATTAAATTAATCCATATACAGCAAATATTAAATTAAAATTACCTGATTCCTTTCAATGTCATTCACAACAGGATTACCCAAAACTGGAGCCGGACTTCTGATCTCATGGTTGTAACCACTGCCAGGAGTATTTGGCAACACTGGTTTAGCTGCTCCTAACGAAAAATCGTGCTTCCTCTTATCTTGTATATCTCCTAACTGATGCTGAGAAGTTTTTGGATTGTCCAGTCTAGATAGATGTAATTTTTCTAACTGTGGCTCTGTTTTTGGTAAGCTATTTTTATCTTTGTTTCCTTTTTTCTGCCTCTCTGCTTCCACCTGTATTGCACTTTCCCTGTTTACACTTTGATTAGATTTGTCTCCCATTTTAGTCCTATCTGTATTGTTACCAGAAGTTGCATTACGCATGTTCTCAGATTGATTAGATTTTTTCTTACTAAATAAATCCACGATAAAACTGAATGGATTTCGACTAGATGACTGGGAATGACTTTTTGACGAGGATTGTACTTGATTTATTATTTGCTGCTGTGACGACTTCTGTAGTCCTAGGTGTTGCTCAAAAACATGGATACATTCTAAAACAAAATAAATATTAATTATCAGGATCACATGTAGTAGGCCCAGAGGGTGCAGTCAATATTAAAGTGGGTATACATGTTCCAACAAATTTTTGTGTGAAAAGATAATTATGTTTTTTGAGCTGTGGGAGTGTAACGCACGCTATGCGCTATGCGTAGGCAATTTACAAGTATGAAAAGAAATTGACTCCATATGTTATATAAAATTACAAGCATACTGATACCAGTGATTCCTCAAAATAAAAAAGGAAATTAGCAAATTCTGACATTACTAAATATTAGATCAATATCGCCTAAAGACCAGATTCAGTAAGAGCATTCTAAAGAAGCAATTTTAACTTGTTATTGAATGTCAACAGCTCTCAAAGTCCTCAGTGACCCCCAGCATTGGGAACTGCTTTGCATACTTACAGACATTTAGTGACTGCAATGCTGATTACCTGCATGTCCCGCCTGTTTTGTGTAATCTAGCGGAGTTCCTCCCTCAGCATCCACTGGTTCTGGATTGACTCCAAGCTGTAATAATATTCTGACAGATTCTGCTTGTCCTGTAGCTGCTGCCCAATGAAGAGGTGTCCTAAAACAATTCAGATTGCTTGCAAATCAGTTTAAGAATTATAAATCTAGTTTCTTAATTTGTTTAATCTGCATGACATGCAGCCATATATTTGTCCGGAAGCCTAAAATCCTTTCCATACAAAAACTTATATATACTATTTTCATGAATATTTAAGCGGTTTCGTAGTAAGTTAACAGAATTAAATATATAAATCAACTGCAGTACATATTTGTTAATATATAGCTATAACTACCAAGCTTCGACACCATCACAGCATCTTCATCAGTGCTGACATCTAGTGAAGGTGGAAAAGTGATGGTCCTTCTGGATCACCACTATTTCATCACTTCAGCAAGCCATTAAGTCATATATGCTTTAGTAACAGATTCCGAATTGCAAAGATTTAACTTGGTAGCATAAATAATTCCGTGACATAATTTTTTAAATAATGACTAGGAAAGGGGAACTTATATACATCATCATCATCACTTAAATAAATGTTCTCCATGTATACCTTTCGTCTGGATCCTCTGGTTCCAGGTCACACCCTGGGACTGACACTAGCAGTTTAAGAATTTTTAAATGGCCTGCAGCTACTGCAAAATGTACTGCACTTTTCCCAGAGTGGTCTATCTTATTGATTAGTTGTTGGCCTTGAAGAGACTGCAATACTGCCTGACAACACTTCAAACTACCATTCTGAAAAAAGAACATATGTCATTATTCATTAATTTATATGCTATTAATAATTATGCAAATACGTGAATTTTTCAAAACGTCACTAACAAATTAATGCATATGATGAATTATTAGAGAGAAATGTACACCATACTTTAAAAATGTTATTCGCAGTGGACTATATGCATGCACTTGAGGGTGCCATCAGCAAATCCTAACAAACCCAACATCCTCTGGTATATAACGCAACACAATAAACTGTTTGGCAGCATGCACTTGGGTGCCACCGACAAACCTTAACAATCCTGACATCACCTGTTTCATAATAGCTGTACAATAGACTCTTTGCATGCACTTGAGGGTGCCAGAGTGCATATATTAGTACAGTTTAATGCAGTAGTTACAATTTACATCATTATCTGATTATTCGGACTCTTTCTTCATGTTATTTCTTGTGTTTCATTGTTTGACAATTTTAATAAACTTAGCAGAACAAAAGAAGTCAGTATTATTATTATGCAACAATTCTGCTTTTTCAAATTATATTATATAAAGGCAACATCAAAAAAGTAAAAATGTAAACTGTGTATTGTAAAATTTCCACTCCTTTGAAACTAGAAATACAAAAGCTACTCTCTCTCTACACACAAATAACATTAATTAAGAGAACATGCAGATATATAGTTGTCCTTCAACTGATGAATATTGCCTTAAAAACATTACCAATTTACCTGTGCTGCCCAATGCAAAGCTGTTTTGCCATCAATGTCCTCGACATTAATATCAGCCCCTTTCTCCAGTAACATTTGTAAATGTTCTGGTCTGTCATGAAATGATGTCCAGTGTAATGCAGTCATGCCCTATTAATGGAACAAAATATTTCAACTACTCACTAACTGCATTTAGTTACTTTAATTCTCGACTTAGAATACTGTCTGGTATTTCATTTGAAAGGTAATGTACTTGAATTGGCTTCAGTTAGAGTTGCCTAGTTTATTAACAGACTATACAATGGTAATTAATCAGTAGATCACCTATGGACTACAAAAGTGTAAAACTACTATATACTGACAGAATATATCTCACCTCATTATCTGCTATACTGATGTCATCTGTGGACACATTACTAAGCAGAGTATGTAAGGTCCTACAAGAAATAACACAATGTCATGATATTTACTACAGCAAGAATATATAGTACAGAACTGAAAGTGGAACAGAGATTCCAGGGTCTATGTTTGAAAATAACTGCATGACGTAACACATCTGACAAAATTCATTACAAACTAAAAGAAAACTTTTTCTAAAAAACATGTTTTAGATATAAGCAATCATGAGATTACCAGCAGTAAAAGTTAAAACTTTCCTTATTTCAAAGTGCATACAGTAAAGGTATCAAAATACTGTTTTAAACTTCAGATGTCAACCCATTAAGTGCCAACTTTTTCGATATCTTTCTGTTAGTTGCTTTATTCCTAAATAATCATGCATGTCTAATAATCATGATATGTCACTAAATTTTCTGATACATTTGGATTTGTAAATTTAAAATAATTCTCAACCTGGGATCTTTATTATATGTGGCAGCATGTAGAGGTGTTCTTCCTGCTTTATCACAGACATTTTGTTTGGCACCATTTCTAAGCAAAAAAACTAAACCATCATACCAGCCCTGCAACAAAGAAAACCATGGGTTATTTATATTGATTTTTACAAATTTTACAAAACATGATTATGGCAATTAACTCTGTTGTAGGAGACCAGATAATTAACACATACCTGATAGGCCGCCATTGCCAAGACTGTCCTGCCTAGCTCATCTTGCGTGTGTATAGAAGCACCCATTTTGACTAATCTTTTGACAGCTTCTAATTGGCAAAACATAACAGCTCGAGCAAGAGGTGTCAGTCCTAAAACAAACAAAACAGAGACAATCAAATTTAATGATAAACCTGGGAGAATTCTAAATTTGACGAAAACATATAAGACGCATGGTGCACGTACTTCGTAGTTTTATAATACATCCATCCACCTTTATAATAAAGACAGTGGACTGACAATGTAACACCTTAGTTTTTTTAAAAGAGACAGGCTTCGTAATGTAGTAAGCTTGCTCACCCACATCAATTTTTTGTAGTGACCATATATAATTGTAAAATGGTTGTGCTTTAGAGTTGGCTTAATTTGCATGATAATGCTTCAGTGTTTATATTGTCCCAAATGGTAATGTCTCAGTTTTGTCCTCCTAAATGGGAATACCTCAATGCTTGTTTTACATTTGGTAGTGCCCAAGTGTTTGCTGTTCTAATTATTGGCAATGCTGCAGAGTTTGTCCTAAATGGTAATACCTCGCTGTTTTTGCCCTAAATGGTGAAGCCTCGTGATGCTTGTGCTTATTGTCTTAAGTGGTATATGTACTGATGTTTATTGGCCTAAATGGTAAAAGGCTCCGTGTTTTGTACTTATCCTAAAATGTAACGCCTCAGTCTTGTCATCCTAAATGGTAATCGTCCTAAACCAGTGTTTGTTGTCCTAAATGATAACGGCTAAGTGTTTGTGTGTCTTGAAAATAACACATCAGCTATATATAGTGTTTGTTTTTAATGGTGATGCTCCAGTGTTTTCTGTCATTAAGTAATGCCAGTGTCAAGCTCTGAATTCCAGTTTTCGATTAATATATATTCAACATGTAGTGTATAAATGAACTTGAAATGACAAACAAAATCAGCCTATATGTGGTAAGCTATTTTGGAAATTTGACCATTGGCAATTCGACCTCATAAGGTCACAATAGACCAACCCTGGCATGACGTCACACCATTGTATATATATCATGCCTCAAACCATCTTCAAGGTATATCATAGCTTGCTGAAAATCAGAAGAAGAAAGAAACCAATGAGGCCACGTATTCTACTATTGCTATAACTTTATCATTATAGGAGTCATGCATGTGTATCATTTAACTTATAAATATCACTGGCAGGAAATTACATATGCTTCCATCCGAAATACATAACTTGTTGATATACATACTTAAGTATGTACAAAGGATAGTTCAGGCTACGAGATTTATTTTATGATAAAGATCTTCAAGGATTACGAATATTCTCATTAATAATTATGCTTTACACAAGAATTCAATTTCTATTTAATGTGGTAAATGATGAACATGCTTTCCAGTTTAATCTTATAGTACTGTGTTGCTGTGACAAAGATAATTGCAGTTGCTATAGGGATTGTTAACTATCTTTTGACATTGATTTGATGATATGAGGAACATAGATTCCATTATAATGTTAAACACATCTAATGATGATAAAATTTAGCTGCAGGGGAGTATTATCCCCGAAGAATAAATTAGAACATCTAGATCAATTTTAGACACAAATGTCAATAAAAATTTAAAGATGCTATATAACTTTATAGAAATTTGCATTGGGAAATAAATCTGATGTTAAAGCTGTAGTGGTTATATAATAATTTTGATAGCAAGAATCTCAATAGCTGAGGGAGACTGGCAATAATTAGACACTTTGATGTCTCTATACAGCATAGAATAAAAGTGAAATGAATGATATATTTGAGATATTATCCATAAAGACTTTTGGAGTGATGTTTGGTCCCAAAACGGATAGAAAATTATTCTTTATTTTAAGTTTATATAAATTTAGCCTCAATATTTTTGTTTTGCTCCTTAATGCATTGTATAGAAATAGTAAGAAATGTCATTCATTAATTTATGAAATCCTGGGGAACTAACTTGGCTATGATTTTGGTAGGGATCTGCCTGTAAAACCACAAAACACAGTACAATACCCATATGTAGGCTCAAAGTAGATGAGTGATCACAGAAAATGATATTGAAATTATAAACAGAGATGAAAATTAATTTTCCCATTCTCTTCTCTGTTATACAAAATTATACTGAAAACTTAAAGAAGGAAATTGTGAGCCAAATTTATACCAGGAAGGCTGAAATTCGGACGTTCTATGTGGCATGTCCCCAGTAGGTAATACACTCCAGGGATATAACCCAACTGGAATAATATCGTCCAAAACAATTCATGGTTTACTATAATCACAATTGAGCACCATTACCAAAAATATTAGTGCAATTAATATCATGATTCCTAAGAAATGCCAAAAATCTTGAAAGAGATGTAAAGACTATGAATTTAGAACTCAGTAAAAATTGGTAATTATATAGCTGCATGTCCCCATTTGTAATTACATATTTAAGTGTAGCATCAACATGAGCAGCCCTCTAGCTGCAAAACATTTATATATGGAAAAATAGCATTTCACAAACCTTCTCCATCTTGTTGTTCCAGTAACGAAGGGTCGACTTTAATTGTCTCGACAAGTAATTCAATGTCACCACTCATTGCAGCCTGATGAGCCATTGTCATCTCACTATCAGATCCATCTAAAAAAAGATTTAGTATATTCCATGAAAACTACACATCCCAGGGTACTATCCTATAAAGTTTCTGAATAAGGCCCATTATATATTTACCAATTTAAATTATTAATTGTCATATCATTTAACCCATGTACATGATTCTGTTTGTGTAATACACAGATTGATCAAGAATTACTTTATTAATATGTCAATGTTATGTTAAATTTTTACTAAAATATCAGTGTCAGCAAAACAATTTTTGACAAAAAGCACAATCATTTAAAATCAACAAATTTCTTGCTAAAATGAGTGTTACATTGCGCAAATCAATAAAGTCACACTAGTGTACTTGACAATTTTAGAGTAGGAGTCCAACATTAATAGCACTATAAGCAGATATAATTTATATTGTTTTATAGTTCATATAAGCTAACATCTTAGTATAAATTTATTTGAAGAGCAATATACCACGTGTGAAAGACTTCAAAATTAACTTTAAATAATATATTATTATTGTTATTAAACATCAAGTATGCAAATTTATAGATATTAACAAAAAATGCGAAATCTTTTTTAGTTCAATGTTCTTATATAGTTGTTATCTCAAGATTAGCATTGATGATCATTCTATTTCAGAAATAATTTCAAGATGGTGGGTATCTCAGATTTTATAGTTTATCGTATATTCATTGTGCTAAAAAGTGAGACAGAAATATCTATAATCAATCCCATAGAACAGGTAAAAATCTGAAGGTATGATCAATATCAGTTCATCAACAGAATACATCCATGGAGAACAATAAACACAGTATCAGTTTGGAATAGTTTTATTTAATCATATCTGTAGGTTTGTGCACGGGAAGGTGGTATTGACACCTGGCTAATAGGACAAACAAAATTATTGAATATTGACTTTAATTATAATTTAATTTATATATTATATTTTTAAGCAAATGGTAACAAATGCCCCGACAGAAAATAACTTGCATATTTATAAATGCAAAATGACCATTAATTACATAGTTTGTGGCCACATAAAATATAGATTACACTGTATTAACAAGCCAAAGGAAATGCCACACAATTCAATATATTTTAATTAAGTATTCATGTAAAACAGCCATCTAATTAACTTGTTTTGTGAAGCATCACAATAGCAAAAAATAACAATTAAATACTACGTAAGATAACTCTGATTAATAATATCAGATCATAACACCAGCCTGTTCCCCTGTAAACTCCATGGCAACTGGCAATAATAATTTAAAATATGAATTAACTTATCCTTTTCACAGCTCTTGGAATATATATAAGGAAGGAAATGACAAAGTGCATGCATAGCTCCTAGTGACCTGTTGCCTGGGTAATAAATTTGAACTCTTAGTACACACCGGTACACTGCACTTTTACCTGTAGTTTTACAATGTCATTTCCAAGTAATTGCAGTGCAAAAGAAATTAATCAACCTAATGAATATCAGTGCATAACAGTAATATGAAACA
>JAOXYB010030166.1:0-12177 GCA_028565635.1 Phoronis ovalis
CGCTGCTCGCACTTAACAGACCAAATGCTCGCTGCTCGAGATACCCCCCCTACAGCCCTCAAATTTACACATGTCCAGCACACTAAACACCTCCTTGAACTAAAGAGCTCCGCATATCGGTTTTCTCTCAGAAAAATCCCCCAGAAATGATAGTGACCTTTAAATGAGTGAAAAAAACTACCTGTTTTGGGGGATTCTGTTGAAAGGTGGACACATTTTTAGGGACTTCTATGAAAGCGACCCATTTGGATGGCACCTCCCCCACATCATCATGTACATAAGTGCCCCCCAGGGATTTAGCAGTCATGCTTTTCTTTTATAGCTTCCCCCATTGTTATATCTGTCTTTAGATGAAGATCCCAATGCTTACAGAAGAAAACAGCTGATAATTTGTCCAGATAAGATTACTGGTATGAACTAAACAAATTGAAAAAGTAAATTAATTCAAATTCCTTGGTTACCTTCACAACGCCAAGGGAATATTTTCACAATATGTTCCTATTCGTCCAGAGTATACGAAATATATGATCCTGGAGTTTGGAGGATCTGTTTAGGTTATAACCTATGATAAATAACCAGCAGTAATGTTCAAAACTTGAAGTGTACTTTTACTGTTAAAATATTTATGAGAATTTAAAGTATATATTCCTTGAATTTTAATGTCCAGCTAAGTTCCAGACACTACTTGACTTTTTCTCAAAAATGTGTTAAATCTTTTTTCAATGCATACTGTATATTTTTTTTTTATGACGATTGTCATAAGAAAGTAAATAAAACAAAAGGTTGAAACTGTTATAATAAATACAAAAGGACTCCATTTTCAGTCTTAACTTAGATTTCACTTAATTCTAATTTACTTATTATTTGCCACTTTTTAGCCCACATCTTTACCTCAGGGTATAGTTTTTAGCCCACATCTTTACCCCAGGGTATAGTTTTTTTAGCCCACATCTTTACCCCAGGGTATAGTTATATCATAGGGTCTCTAACAAAGGCCGGCAGTAAATATTTAACAGAAACACAGTTACTTGCCTAAAACATTTATTTTAGTTACAATAGTGTTAATTTGTAATTTCAGTTAAGTATTATGGGTATTATACCATAGTAGTTAACTGAAATTACATATTAAGACTGGGGACATGCAATTTTCAAATCTGCTTTTCACCAATGTATGTGTTCATGAAGGTGCAATCATTATGCATTTTAAGGTATTTTCACCTGTCCTTCTGCTTAATTTTATGAAATTTAGATAAAATACTAAAGCAGCATTGCAAATTTAATTAAAATGCTCACACAGCAGCAAAAGTAATATTTGTGTTGTGTGACAATGGTATGATTATGCATATTTCATGATTTACTAATAATCCTTATTTGTACTTGTATTTGAATATGTTGCTGATGCAGTCCTCGTATCCCAAATTGGGAAGGTGATTGAATTGATGTGCTATACTCTGGTATAGCATATTAGTACTTTTAGGGGGAAATGATTTTTAAACCATGTAAAGAAGAGTTGTTTGTTATTGTTAGAATGTTGTGCCATTTGCTGATCTGTGCAACATACCACCATTACAGCGCACTGAAATGAAAATTTCACTTCAAATGCTTTACACTAATTCTAAGCACACAATTATTACAAGACAAGCCAACTGGTAACAACAAAACCAAGATGGTGCTCAACTATATTGTGACATGACACACCACATGATATGTACTTTATACTCCTAATTGGGTAAAAGATCATAAGAGTCCAAAATATAAAGAAATTAAGCAGAAAATAGGATAAATAGAACATGATGGGGCCACACACACTAGGTTTGAATAGTAGAGGGTGATCAGGCATTGTAGATAGAGAAACAGTTGATGTAGCGTGATGAAGTAGGTGGAAAGACATCAAAACATTGTGTTAGGTTTTGTGTACTGAGATGACTGTAGAGTACTCTCCACATAGAAATCTTATGTAATCATAAATACTACTCAGACTGTATAGTCATGTTTTTGGAGAATGATAGGGTTCCGGAGAGCCACACACGACAAATCTGTAGACCAGTGCTTACTTCAGTCACGTAATAACGTAATGATCAAAATGATTTTCAAATGATACAATTACTTAAATCCTCTTCAAAAACTTAACATAATAAATGAAGCTTAATTAACTTGTATCATTAATTAGCATGGAGCATTCATAACATTAATGATCTCTAACTGAGTTGTCAGATATTTTTTTGTACAAATAATCCAAAATTAGGTAATTATTGAATATTGTACAGGTAAATTAATAAGTTTCATTACCTATAAAGAATCCTGTGTTTGGGACTTACAGTTCAAATATTTTATATGCTATCATGTACAAATTAAAGAAGTATGACTTTTTATAGATTAAACCAAGTTTAGACAAACAGAAAAAGTTCCCATTTTGGATTATTTTTTGTCAACCAGAGGCAATTTTTAGAGGGGTTTGATTTAACTCCCCCTTAGCTGAAAAAAACACTAAATTAAATAACAAAAATTTTAACAATAAATTAAAAATAGCAATATATATGCAATTTTCATAAAATCAAACATTCCAGTCTAAAATCCTAGAACCATCCTGTTAGTTGAACTCTAACTATTACAGAATATACAAGAACGTGTTGTTAAGTATACTTAAAAGCAATTGTATAAAGTTCTAGGAAGTGTAATTAAACTTTATAATTTATTAATGATATTAAAATTTTGAATGACGCAAATTACAATGTATATATCATGTTGTATCAATGTAAAGAATGTCAGCATGAAGACAATCGTAAATGTTGTTATTATGCTGGGACAATTGTTGTAGTAACGATCTAATCATTCCGCCTAATCCACGGGTGTTTAATAATAATTTTTGATATTTAATTGCATATTATAAAACTTTGATGAGTTTCATCATAAATAATCCACTTTAGACTGTATAGAAATTGGCAGTTCATTTTATTTAATAGCTCATGCATTCTAAATTTTACAAAATAGTAATTTCAAAATTACAATTTCACTTACCTATAACAAATGCCTTTGTGTTACCTATCCAGTACTTCAAAATTGTGTAGATATGTCAGATAATTCATTTGTTCAGTTTAGACTGAGTTGCTTGTGTTATTATCCTGAGAATAGTGTACTGAGAAGAATCTTTTTTTACTGCAAATGTGTACTTATGATTGCTCCACCAACAATCAAAACGGTTTCAACAGAAGCAAAATAAAAGAAAAAAGAAACTATATAGCCAACAACACACATAGCGTTCATCCAGGATTATTATGCATAAAATACAGAATAAATACCTTTAGCCTCCATATATCCATGACCTGTTCTGAATCATTTTGTGTATTTTTTTCCCATAACAAACTCTGTAAAAACTCATCAAATGATCCCTGGTGAAGATCACCATTAACTTCTAAGGTGACTGTAGACACATCCTGTCATGTAAGGAGAAAAAAAGAAGAAAATAAACACTGACCTCTCTTTACTACATCACGTCCATTTCTTACATTTCACACTAGCTATATACCATGGTATTTTTGAAAATTCAAAAGAAACATGATAGGAGAAATAAGGGAATTATAAAAAAAATATTAAAGAACAAGGTCAAGATGTACTCAGTCTACTTATGAAATAGGATTCAAATTTTGCTTGAAAAATTGTATTTTGGGAACATTTTAATACATGTTTAATTAAGTGTGTTATTTGTGTCTAATACAATTGTATCAGTACAAATTGAAAAAGTATCACTTAGAAAATATATGACAAATTTGACATGACTGTGGAGTATCCCAGAGGGAATGACCTACAGTGGAAATAGAAAGGCGGGGATGTTTTCACAGTAAACTACACTGTTATTTTTATTCTCATTATCGGCACATTTTTTCAAGCTTCAAAATTCAATCCAATTTGTTAGAAAAACTTTCGCATTACTAAAAAAATATGGTTGGCATTAACAGGCAAAATTAATTTATAGTAAATACAGGATTCTGTTAGGTAAAAACAGCTGAAAAGTTGAAGTTCATTACTTATGTAAACTGTTACCACTGTGACAGCCACAGGAGAACAGTACACGTCAACAACAAACTTTTTGGAAAAATGACTATTTCAAAAAATACCTTCCAATATTTATCAGAAATTTAGAAAATATTAAAATTGCTTGTTATTCAGTTTTTTTTTCACTTGCAAAAACATTATCTGGGTGTATATGATAGATTTTCTTGTTTCATTATTTCAATAACAGTTATAGTCAATTTTAATATAAAAATAAATTATTTTTAGTACATAAAGAGTAATGTCCTAGCAAAAATAATGAATCAGGTCTCTTTAAATTCAACCCAGATTATATGTACAATCTATTAAATTACTAGATAAGTATTTCCAGATTTTTTAAAGAAAATAGACAGAATTTAACCAATTTATAAAACAAATGTAAAGAGGTGGTCTAGTGTCAAAGTTAAATAAGAAAGAGTTTTAACTTGTTAACAGGGAATTAGTCAGCTGTGTCAAAACCATATTACTTCCAGACTTGAAAAAGCAAGTACTCTGTCTGGAAATACATTTATACATTTCAGAACAAGTAGTGGAAAATATTAGCCCATGTCTTTATATCTTCTGTGCTTATCATGAAGCTATTTACCTGTTTATGAAAAAGAGATTAATTGATTTGTGTGATTTTATTTTAACAGTATAAACAATCATTAGCCACAGGGGCTGGGGGGGGATTACAACTTATGGAAAAGGATAGAGCAAAAAGGAGCAAAGTACTGTGGTATATCTTTTAGAAATTACAAGTGTTTTTGAAAATATTAACTAAATATTTCTTTAAGGTGGTCACTTATGTTTGAGCTATATAAATATTTATTTTGATTGTTGCTGAAAGTTTCTGTAAACTTTTCTTAAATATTGCCATATGTGTAGCATAATAAAGACATCTGAGGTAAAATAATTGGATGCTTTATATGGAAAGTTAACTCCTCCCCCTTTCCTTGATTGACACTATTCACAAAAGTTATGTATAATGTCCATAGCAGCTAACCTAATTTTTGTTTAAAAAAATTCAGAATAACAATTGTACACAAATTACAAATAATTTTTAATACATTAAGCTCCAATTATGAAATTAAAAATAATTTAAATATTCCTGTCACATACACAATTCAGTAATGCATCCATTACAAGATTATTTAATGTTTTGCACTCAGTATTTCCCCATATAACCTTTAACATTAGAACCTAAAGAAGTAGTCTGATTGGTCAAAAAATTACTGAGCTTGTATCTAATTTTAACTAAAATTAATATATTTTACTGTTCTAATTAAAGAAAAAACCTTACCAATGGAATATGATTTCCTGTAACTGAAACGTCTACATTTCTATCCTCAAATGCATCTGCAAAACTAGAAAAATTGGAAATGTTTAAATAGTTACATGTTCATAATGTTACTTTGCACATATTACATGGGTAGTTGGGAAGCAATGTGAAACAATACATTCAAAAATACTTACGTTTTTCAAAAAGTAAACTTTGATGATGATCTCCATTAACCTTCACATTTTAATTATTTTTTTCATTTTTCATGTTAAAATGTATTTTTAAATATTCAAAAGAATCCTGTTGCAAATGGTATACTATTTACTATTGTAATCATTAACATACAATGCACTTAGAAAATTGAATTTCCATGTAAAAATTATTCCAATAAGCACAATGAATCAAGTGCAATCTGGTAAGGTGGATGATCGAGTATCAGGGAGGGGGGTATTCCTGGGTTAAGAGTACACGTAACATCTATTACCTATTTGATGCCTTTTCTGTGTAAGCTTGTAGATCCAGTATCTGAGACAGGTCACACCTGGAAAGTGTAAGAAAATACAGTCACTGTGTCAACCTCAACTGAGAAACAGTTGAAGTTTAAAACACATTTTTAGATATTTAACAATACAAAGGAGAGAAAAACTGTCAGAAATAAAGCATATTTACTTATAATAAATACTTTAAGGACATGAATACAGACAACTTCAGTACATTTTAAAAAATTATCTGAATAGCCTACAGCTATGCTTTGTGGTGTAGAATGCTCAGGAGAAGGGGGTGTCGACCAAATTATTCGGTATAGATGTGCATCAGGGATCAACAAACCAGATGTCTACCTGCTAAAAAGCCAGTTTGCTTAAATTTTACCTACCAAAAACCTGATACTTAAATTGAAAGTCTGCAAAGACATTTTTTGAGCATCAAATGCGATCAGTGTTTATTTTTTGCAGTTACAACCCAGGTAGTATAAGACATTTTTTTATAAATCTGTTATCTACTGCACATTTCAAAAAAAAACTTGTTCATAGTTAGTTTCGTTAAAAATCGGACCCACTTAAAAAAGTAATCTGCATAAAAAACAGATCTTGTACCATCACACATGTAAATATACAGCTGAATAATTTAAATTAACCCTGGGAAAAATCTTTCATAATTTTAGTGCTTCAATCTCTAAATACCTCCACTTCACATTCTGCAGTCTTTGTATTGATTCCATTTAGAAAACTTCATATGACAATCAACATTTTCATAAAAGAACCAAATACAACAAATGTTTATTTTAAATAGATTAACTGTCAAAAAATTAAAAGTATCATTCTCTGTGATATTTGGGATAGATTTTCTGCCACTTGTTGTTAGTTGTTCAAACACATATGTGTGAAAATGATTGGCTGCTTAATAAAAAAAGTTTACATTAAAATGCCAATATTATTGCAAACAATGAAGAAATTGCTTAAAGTAAATCCACTTGATTTTTTGTTAGGAAAAATAATCAAAAATTCTATGGATAAAATACAATACAAATTAATGAAATCCTATCTCTCACCTGCACTAAATGTTTGACATTGTAATAATCAACAATAAACACAGTGTCTGACACAGTACACGACACTTATTCTAGTCCATCATACACAAGTGCAGCGAGAGACTTCAGAAACTACACCGATATGTGGCTGCAGATATCATGTGGCCTAAGCCATCTTTCAAAATGAACACAATTTGTCATATATGGTGCATGCAAAATTTGAATGCGGCTTGGTCAGTACTATGTCACTCTAACTGAATGCATATAACACCAGTAGCATCGGGCAAAGAAGTCATTTACTTAAAAGTCTCTCCTTATAATAAATCTTGGTTCACCTTCAGAACACAGAACTATGCTTAATTGTTTATCCCAAGCAGTGACTATAGCAAAATATCAAACATAATAAAAGTTTGGCAAAGCATTTATATGTATAGCTATTTGCAGTTTATACCCCTGTTGACATCGTCATCTAGCTGACACCAGGTATAGTACATAGCTTGTGGAGATCAACGGTTTTGATTATTCGTTATAACATTACATCCACAATTATAAGACATACCTGCTTCTCTGGGTTTCCACCAACTTGGTGGCACTGTTTATTGACAGGATTTTACTGCGTAAAAGATGAAGCTTTTCTTCGTTCACTAGATCTAATTTGTTTAAAATAATGACATCTGCTAATGCGATTTGCCTAAAAACAAATAAGATGAAATATTTCTTATTTTGCATACAATCAGACCTAATTATGTAACTTAAATTATTTTTGCAGTGTTGTTTTGGCAAATATGGAGATTGAACATATAATAATGTGCAAAGCAACATTGGTGAGACAAACTGTTTACATTAATTATAAAAGTTTGGAAACTTTGGAAAAGGGTGACAGATATCACAGTCATGATCACTGTTTATAAAATATTCTTAGTGATCAAATCTTAATTTTCTGTTGATCATGGGGAGACTCTAAAAGAAATGGAAGAAACAGCTAGTAGACAGCATTAATTACTGTTAGCCCAAAGTTCAGACTTGTTTTTCTATAAAATGTGTAACAGTAAACATTTTCAAATTAGTAGTCAAAAAATAATTATTTCTTTTATGGAAGTGTATGAATTTTAAGAGAAACAGTCAACATTCAAACTTAGAAGTGTTTGAATTTTGAGAAACAACAGAATTTTAAAAAACAGACTGCTGTGTTAGAATTGAAGAAATTTTTGAGAAATTATGAAAATCTGGAATATAGGGGTGTACGAATTTTGGAAAAATATTAAAATCTGCAAAGGGGTATGAATTTTAAAGCGAATTGAGCATCTTTATGGTAAACAATATTTTGGTTCATGTGGTTTTGTATAGATAATAAATTCAAATTTTATATAATTGTTTTAATTTGACTGTTTAAATCAAAGTTAATTTCTGAATAAATTTTAGAAGATTTCTGTACTTCATGAAAGATGTAATGTGTATGTTATAACAAAGTGTACTCGCTGAATTTACATATGAAAAGAGACAAATAACCTTTCAATTGGCCATCATCTTTTGGCACACTATATAAATACATCTCGTTAATGTTTCTCTAGGTGTTATATTTACTTAGCTCAGGCATTTTCTCAAGGAAAGACATAACTTTCTAATGACTGTGTTTGTTTTGAAGAGAATATTTATTAATCAGCTATACAAATATTGCAAAGAACTAAAATACCTTACAACACATGTTCTAGCCATCAAGCCAAGTTTATACACATGTACAAGTGTGGAGGATACACTGACTGTTTCTAAAATTTTGCAACCCACCAATCACTTCCAGGAACACATACAGAGCAGGTGTACTTGTCACAAGTAAACCATGTGAATGGGATTTCATACTTCTATGTAAAAAGATGTGAATAAAAAAGTTCTGGATTTCATTTATTACAACTGCCTTAAATAAAAAGGACTTAACTAATTAGTATAAACACCAGCTTGCGGGTGCACTGTTTTTTAGACTAAACGTCACTAGCTCATGCAGCAGTATTATCCGGGTTCTGAGCTTATTGAAGAAACAATTTCTAGGTTAATCTTTTTGCTGTGTGCCACCAAAGCCTTGAACAAACTCCTTAATTCCAGTAAACTCACAATCCAGCTATTGACCTTCCAACGTGTATCATAACTTGTCGCTACTTTGGTGCTCAGGTGTGTCACAAAATGCAAAATACAAGTATTTCTATTCAAGCACAAGAAGACTAGAATTTCTGCAATAACATAATTTAAAACTTTTTGAATTATTTCAAAATTCTAGGGTATAGAACAACACTTAAAAGTGCACAAATTAAAATTATAATAAAAATCACAAAAAGGGGCAACCTTTTCAATATCTTACTGTACAACAAATGATCTTAAATATACTGTGAAGTCATAAAATTAAAAAGAGGCATAAGATAACAATATTTTATCTGAGCAGTTTGAAGCTTTTGAAATTTCCAAATAACAAAACTGGGATAAATGGGTTGTTTTAAGCCTGAAATGACTCTGAAGTGACAGATGATGAAAAGGGAATCTGCTATAAAATCTTCTTCAAATCTAGGCTCCAGATGTCTCAGAAGAATGAAATTGTACTATAAAATCTCTTCTTCCAAATGCATAATTAATAAGTTTAATATTAATTGTTAACTGAATTTCCAAACATTTACAATCTACAAATTTAAAGTATATACAACTAGTGGACAGAATTTTAGAACAGGCTGCAAGTGTTACTCATAAACATTATTTTTCTTCATATAACTGTGTTATTTTTATATTGCTTGGATAATACATAAAGGCAGTCATATATGTAATTAATAGAATGCCACCAAAGCTGAAAACCAACATTTACACTTGCCACATTAACTACATACCCACCTAATCCATTTTTCAGTAAGTAAGGGCAGCAGCCACTTTCTAGACATAATTAAACTCTTCACATTAACAAGCACAAGTTGCCCATTTCCAGGTGAAATTACATAAAAGAAAATAAAAACAAAGGCAAAGTTCCAGAGTTTCTAATAAATTTTCTGCACTTTGTTGACTTTTGTAACAGTACTAATGCAAGGTTGTCTGTGTTGCAGGGAGAGCTACAATAGTTAGGCTTTTTTTTCTTAATTCATCTTTTTTTGGTTAATTTTGCACACCTCCATAATTTAGCACCAGAAATAACAAGTCAAATACATAAACCAGCACATAAAATAAAAATTACTGTATCCAATTAATAAAGCTAATAAATAAACAAACCTTTGTTTTAATAAACTCAGATTTATCTTCTGTAAAGAAATATTTAGATACACTAACTGCCCAGGCTATATTTTCAAACATATTACATTATTAAACAAAGTGGTTTACAAGAAAAATATACATCTTAGGCAGTAATTAATCAAAAGCAGGAGTGTTACTTATTTTATTGACAAATTTAACTACATGAATATTAATATAGAGATTAGTATTTACAAGAAAAGGGGCATTAGCTCATAGTGGGCTAGATGTTTAAATATGACTGGAGGGCTTTTAAAGCTAATATATGATCATTGGTGTATGTGTTTTGATAAAAGTTTAGTGGAGGAAATGTGTCCCAAAATAAGAAATAGTAGAACGTGTACATACAACAGTAAATGCCATCTACTGGCAGAGCGACTGAAACAAAACAGTTGTCATATGCCCATATGCTGAAATACCTGTATGACCGCAGAGGATCCATTTTTTTACCAAATGAGCAGAGAGGATCCGGTTTTTTGATCAAAGTAGCAGAGAGGATCCGGTTTTTTTCAAATAAGCAGAACTGGTCCATTTTTTTGACTTATGATTTCTGTCAGGTAACAGGGTTTTTCATTTTTAGCAAACAGGTTTTAACAACTCACCCACAAATTAAACTTGGAATTTTTTTTTCATTTTACCAAGCAAAAGTTAAGTAATCCCATTTTTTGTTGCAGGAAAAATAGTTGAGAGGATTTGGTTTTTAAGGCTGGGCATCACACTCCTACATATACCCACTGTTTACGCCAGTTCTTAGCTGCATTGTTGCAGTAACCCTGTATCAGTAATATGTAACATACCTTTAACCTGGAAGCTGTTTGCACATAATATATCACTACTTTATATGCAAGGAATGGAACATTGTTGTTCATTGTAAAAAATAATGTTTACTTGACTGAGGCAATTGTTACTAAGATGCTACATATATGATATAACATATATCCTGTTGTTGGCCTTAGTTAAACCATGCAGGTATACTAAGTTTATTTATTTGCCATGTAAGCTTGTTACTTTACAATTTATGTATATATTAGAATTCTTTATCATTGCTAACATGTGTATTGAACAAATATATAAAATATATCATGTCTAACTTTCCCACTTGTGTAAACTGTGGGTTCATGAAACAGATGTGTTAGAAAGATTCAACATTTCATCACATTTAAGAAAGACATATCAAAGCCAAAGGTCCAGGCATATGTGACTTATACCAGGCGAGATCACCTGTCAGGTTACTTACTTACTTCAGCTGGAACATTCGGACACTTTTAGTAGATGAATTTTCAAGTATTAAACATATTAATGGTTAGATGTAGATATATACCATGGTCAAAAATGTTGTCATAAACATACCAATGGACAAACATCATGCATGAAGTGTAAATTATTTTCTCTCAAGTGATTGCACCAGAACTAAGAAAACAGAATATCGACAGTGTGCCAAAAACAACAATTGTCAGCATATTACCTAATATCAAAAACAGTGATGGTCAGTATATCTCTGGCCAAAAAAATCAACCCTATCCAGCATAACTGGCTTGTATATAACTGCTTTAATTGACAGTGATCTCCTGGGCACCTTCTTGCTTTCTGAACAGACCACCTTATTATTAACCTCCTCATGACACACTAGAATAGGATTGGGGATCAAACTTCAGGCAATAGTTTGCACCCTCAAGTGAATATTTAATTCCAGCAACTTTCTTACCTTATAGATACATTTAATTGCTCTCCAGCAGTATCCCCCAGAGCCTGAAAAAAAGCACAGAAGTTAGCTAACAGCATCATGAGCATGATATTTAAACAAATATAAGTGATAACTTTTACAGCAGGATACTTTTGTTTAAATATTCATTTAATTACCAAAAAATGGAGACCAAAAGCAGGATTCCTAGAAAGGAGGATATTGTCATAGGAGATTTTTTTCTAAAATGGAAAATGATTCATTGGCAACTATAGTTTCACACACACACACACACACACACACACCCCCCCCCCCCCCCCCCCCCCCCCCCCCCCCCTTCTTCTTTTTTTTTATAATAAATAATATTAAATATATTTAGAAGACAACATCAACATATTTATT
>JAOXYB010030177.1:0-10206 GCA_028565635.1 Phoronis ovalis
ATTGGAGGCCAAAACTGTACTACATCATCTCATACCTATACCCAGATAGTTTGCCGTACCCCAGCTGCTGTAAGTGTCTTGAATATTCCTGGGGTGCCATAAATTAAAATTGTTGTTTTCCAAACGAAGTTGATATGTTACTACTAATTTCGTTATTATTTTTTCTATGTAAATCAAAATGAAATCTACTTACAGTAATGTTAGACTATTGGAAATCTTGGAAGTATTGTAAAAGTTGACACTTTCTCCAATTTTGGTGTTTTCAATTGCTAAGATTCTGTAAGTGAAACTCCAGTATCCTGTGTTAGTTGTCACACTTGTATCGTGGTAACAGGTGCTTTTGATTTTCTAACCACTAGCACTTTGATTTTATATGATTTTACTTGGGAAAAACAAATATCTGACCTTTTTATCATTTCAGTTAAAAGTTTATATTTAATGAATCACAGCCTTGTTATGGTTATAAATATTTGTAAAAAATCCATATTAATTTTTTTTCACACAAAATCAGTGCTTTCTGAAATCATACGGTACATCCTTCTTTTGAAACATTATTTTAAGAGTTTATCTAAAGTAAAAAAAGTTGTGACTTGACAATTTGTTAATTTATAGTTTTAAAAATAATAAAATGAATATCCATGTATCATTCACTCATTTAAAAAAATAATAACAAAGCTAAAATATTAGTCAAATTTTCGGTCTTATCACCAGACATTCATCACTTATCAGTCCTTGATGAAGTGACGGGAAGATGTCCACCTGATTACCATGTAATCTGTTGTGAATTAGAGATCTTGTAATAAGACCATGTTTTATTCCATGTAAGATTAAATTTTAGTCTATATTTATATTTTATTATTGTTTCACTTAACTAAGATATTATCAAAAGTCTAAAAATTAAGTATTTTTTTTCATTTTCATTTTTGAAAATTTTCTGTTGCAGACCTCTGATAGTTCTGTACCTGTAGCTGTGGTTCAGGGTGCTGGTCAGCTTGATAGTCCATCTAACTTTACGTACAATGCTTCAATCTCTCCTGTTGTAACATCAATAAGTCAGACAAGAAGCAGTGTACTTGGTAAGTGATCAGTTTTAATAATCATTGTGGTTTTGTATGTCAGAAGCACAAAATGCATATTTACCGTGTATCAATTTTTTTATCGGTCATCTCCTGTATCCACTGTGCAGCTATTTCTTCTTTTTTAGGTGGAGATGAGCTTGTTATTGATGGCATGAACTTTGTTGCTGATAATACAACAAACGTTAAAATCAACGACATAGCAGCTGAAATCACTGGACTTAGTGATACACAGATCAATATCACGTTACCTGCCAGTGCGGCTGGCCAATATGATGTAGTTATTGAAGATGCAGAAGGTTTTGCAGATCTTAGGTACAACTAAACATACAATGATATGTTTTGTAATACTTCTTCTTACAATATAGCTGGCAAATATTTTTCAGGTACAACTGGTAGAAGTTTTTCATCTCATCATTATGAATAAATTTGCTAGCTAGTGTGATTTAACTGCAAATATCTTTAAAAGTTTTATTCACCTTTTAGTGTTTCAGGTAGTTTTAAAAAATTAATATTTTTACATCTGACATGAACAATTTTTTTTATTTTTCCAGTACAAACAGCATTCCAACAATAGAATATGTCTTGAGAGTAGATAATGTTTTCCCTCGTACTGGCTCTAGTGAGGGAGGAACAAGACTGACCATCACTGGTGAAGGCTTTAGTGATGTATTAGCATCAAACAGGGTAAAAGTTGGAGATGTTGACTGTGAAGTAGAGTCTGCAAATAATACCCACATCATCTGTATGAGTAAGTCTGGTGGAACCAGTCATCTTGTCGATAATTTAGGATATCATGCAGGTCAGTTTTTTGTAATGTTGCTGTGACAAAGGTTTATCATCACAACAGTTCCTATTTATTATAGGAGATACTAATACATGTAGAATGAACTTTTGCATATAGCAGATTTTTCTCACAAGATGACGAATTACTACATAATTCAGGCAACGTGAAGATGAAAATCATGTTTCTACTAATTAACCTCTGTCTAAAAACTTTAAAATATTATTAATAAAATATGCTTGCTGAATTGTTATCCCTATCTTGGTTTTGCAATAAATAACTTGGAAGTAAATAACATTTTCAGAAAATTAATAATTCAGTTTTGATTACGTTGTAAACTTTAAACATAAGTGTACTTGTTTCAGCACTATAAACTGGTTTAATGAATAGTAAGTATGGTGCCAGTGTTAGAACAAATGTGTTTCTTCACGAATATTCAATGTTACTACTAAGCTTTCAGACACAGTTCAGTTTAATCCATGACAGCACAATTAGTAAAATAAATGTAATACTTGTTTTATTTAGCATATGGTATTGGTTATGCTTGGAATCCATCTGTATTGAATGTTGAAGTTGGTGATACAGTTGTTTGGCAATGGGATGCTCCATATTTGATAAAAACTGTTCGTTATAGTGTCCAACAGACTGCCACGGCAGATGCTATGGAATATGATGGTACTGGGTTCAAGAGTGCAAGAACTACTCAAGGTATTTATAGTATTAGTTTTACATTGATGATTTGTCTTTGCAGTTACATGCTTAAAGATGTAGCTAAATATTGCATTATGTATAGCCATAATCATTTCTTTTAGACATTTTTACCTTCACATTTGACACATGGATAGTGCTCCCAAGGGCCATGTAGACAATTTTTCTTTTGGAAGAAACACATGGTTGTTTGTTTTAGTTATCAAGACCATTTTTGGACAATTTGCTTTTTTCTGGGAAAGAAACTGTCATCAATACATGAAAGGATCTGTTCAATATATATGTAGCAATTTACATTACAGCTAAGTGGAGAAAACACCTGCCACCACCATAATTGCAATACTAAAGTATTATTAGAAATCTTGCAATCAATTTCAGGAAGTTATAAATACCAGTTCACTGCTACTGGGACTTACTACTACTGGAGTGATCAAGTTGATCAGAGTGGTAACATCTTCATGAGAGGAGTCGTCAATGTTGGCTCAAGATCTTCATATGCAAATGGAGTAACAGTGCAGATTGGAGAGTTTGATGCTGAACATGACATATCCTCAGGTAAGTTAGATATAATTTCACTACATGAATATTATTTCTGTGACCTTTATATTCTCATAACCCTGCTGGTTGTACTGAGACAGGTATCAAAAGTTAAGTTTAAAGCCCAAAGAATAAAATCAGTTTTTAAATTATACATTTAACTAATTTTTTTCTTTTTAAATAAACTTTTTATTATCTAATAGTTTTTTTCTAGAATCAATTTTTTTAGTTTTACAGTAGTAGTGTTATAATTAACACAGAACTGTCAATTCTAAGGACGTATATTAGCATACCTGTATTAATGGATTATTAAGCATCATTTATTGTGTTATAGGTGTTTCTGATCCTGTTGACAGTAGTTCATGCCCTGGAATGACTAATCAGCTTAGTGGATGCAGTGTTGGTCAACCAACAGGAAGTGACCCCAACAGTTTTGACTTTGGCTACTGGGAATGCAAGACTCCAACTATTACATCCATCTCTCCTAATTCAGGTAATGGATAATATTGTATCAAATTTGATTTGCTACATGACAAAAAGTTCAAGCTTTCAACATCATGATGTCTTCATCATTACTGTCGACATGTGAATGGAATTATTGTTTGCTGGATCTTGATTTTATATTCTCTTATGGTTCGTGCTTGATTTATATTCAAAACAACTTGTATCTAAGTTTGAACAACACTCACATTTTTGAATTGAAATTCAATAATATGTAAAAATGCTTTGTCTCGAAACAGATTATCTTTTATCACCGTCTTATTACCCGTTCAGGATAAGTTATTCATATATTACACTTTGAGTCTAATTTTGGGCAGTTTAATGGACTTTTTTTGTCTAATAATGTGTACATTTTTGGAAACTTAAGGTATTAACTTAAGGATTATGAAAAATCAGTTTAATTACTTATCTATCACATGATTATGTAATCAGTAAGGGAACTGTTTTGGGTAAAAACTAATGTTTTTCAAAACGTAAACTTCAAAAAAAATATGTCCAACCTCTGCAGATACTAAGCCAAAATTTGGACAAAATTAACTGCCAACTAGCAATTCTAATAGTGTGTCTTATCCATTATGTGTAGACTTCTTCAGAATTGCTTTTGTTCTCTTATTGGCACTGTATGACACTTTTTGTGTTTCTTATTTTTAGGACTAAGTATTACTGACATTGTAATCACTGGAACAGGTTTTAGTGGCACAGATTGCAAAAATGAAGTCATGGTTGGAGATTTTAACTGTGCAGTAACGGCTGCTACCTCAACAAGTATCACATGTAATGTTGATACTCTGGGATCTACTCCAGCTGATAACATGGATCTGGGTGTATCTCAGGTGAAACATATAAAGCTGAAACTTGGCAAAAATATCTTTAATAATAAATATATGTCTACTAAAACAAGTCTCAAATTGTTGAAATTTTGCTTAGTTGAAAAGATATGAATTTTTGAAGTTTAAATGTCAGAATTTTGTTGATTTTGATCTAACCCTTAAATTTTAAAAACTCATAACTTTTCAATAAAGCAAAATTTTATAAATTTGAGACACCCTTTTGTAGATATATATGTATAGCTTATCTGTGCAAAGTTTCAAATTTGTAGGTGCATCGGTTTTTTGGCCTAATTTTTTTCAAAAAATTAAATTTGAAAGACACATTTTTGTCAGTAAAATGGCTTTTATCAGCCCATGTGAGTGAATTCAAATTATTTCACATCAGGATTTGTAAACTTTTGGAGTATTAACTTTTTCAAAATGTGTACTTTTATATGTCTATCTCTTCATTTTAATTAATAAAACATAGATTGAATTACATATACACCTCTTTGTATCTTGAGCCCTTAAAATGTGTATAATTGAAGGCTAACTAATTGCAATTAAAAAAGAACCATGCTGAACAGATTTGTTTTTAAATGTTTGAAAGGAATTTATCTAATTTATTTTAAGTAGACAAACTGGCACTATGATGATTCAAGTTCAGCATAATCTGTAATCCGGCAGGGATAATACATTTTTTCTATTCTCTTAAGTGTTCTGCTCATGGTATCTAAAACTGGTGAATGCCATCCATTCTTAAAAGAAACATCAGTGACCAGCAGATGCCTTTAAAGGCATTTTTAAATAGGACTAAATTTGCTGACTGAATTAGAGTTATGTTATTATCTTTCAAAAATTTTACTGTACTCGATTTCTATACACATATGTTATATAAATACATTTAGCAATTTGTACTTTTTTAGTGGGTACAAGTGAGAGTTAACAATCTTGGTTATGCTATCAATACTGACTCTAGTGTGGTGGGAAGAACATATGCTCTTTTACCTCACGTGGCCAGTATTTCTCCAGTTTCTGGTTCGACAGCTGGTGGCACCAAGCTAACGATAACTGGCAATGGATTTAAAGGTAAGCAAATTTCTTAAAGTTTAGTTTGTTGGTTTTGGACGTAAGAAAAAAATTGAACTATCAAGGTTTTTAACAAATTGCATTAAAAGAAAAGACTCACAAATTGCAAGCTTGGGATATTTATGAAACCTTCCTGGAAAGTTTCACTTTTTTTATATTGTTTGGTAACAATTTCTGGCTAATAATAATAAGTCTTTGTAATGTCTCTAAATATACATTCAAATTGTATGTTAACATGTAATTTTAAATTTTTAAATTGTGACAGTTGGCATAAGTACACTATTGCACAAGGTTGACACTACATAATTATATAGTACTGGAATATTATGTTTTGTAATGTCAACATATACTTTCTGGTAAAAACAATAAAATTCCTGAGATCATTGCAATGTTTTAAAAAATGAAATTTGAATTCGGGCCTATTTGCCAGTGGAATTGTGTGATTTATGAGTATGTTTGGTACTAACACGATTTTCTTGAAATCAGTATGGTCAAGACTACACGGAAAATTAACTGGTTGTGTATGCTCTCATATAGATAATAGTGTGGGGAATGTTGCTGTATTGTATATTTGCATGAACATTATAAGGTATTTCAGTGGAGTTTGATGAGACATCTAATGGTGTACTTAGGCAAATGTCATAGAGTAGCAGACAGCAGCCATTTTGCATAATTCTAAATATTTGATAACTTAAAAATCTTAACTTTGTTTCATTTTACAGGAGCAGAGCGTGTTTATATTGATGCCATAGACTGTCACATTGAAAATGTGACCTATACAGAAGTCATATGCATCACTCAGCCCTCTCTGGCAGTCACTGGCATTGTCACAGTAGAGATCTTTAGTGGACAAGTTTTCATGACTAATTGCTCATCCCCAGGAGCCTGTGACTTCGAGTATGCTGTTGCTAGTACACCTACAGTGTCAAGTAAGTTTCTAAAAGTTATATAAATGTAGTTTAGCTTCACTATAGCAGTTCATATATTAAATAGTAATATATGCTGTTTAAATAGCACAATGTGATATGTTTATATGCACTTACAATTACATTATAATACTAATGAAAACTAATAAAAGAAAGCATCTATTTATAGCAGTAGACAGTTAGGCTTAAAGGGAGTTTATATTCAAGGATGCATATGGTAGATAAATGCTTACTGGTAGTTATACTTGATTACAAATTGATTTATGCTTTATTAAAAAATGTAAAACTACATGATTTTTTAGGTTTATTAAAACTTTTAAAATATTTTGTATTCTTTACAGGTGTCTCCCCTGATGAAATATCTGGTGCATCAAGCAATCTCACAATCAATGGCACTGGATTTGGTACAACATCTGGGGATGTCACAGTGACAGTTGGTGGTATAGACTGTACCGTGACTTCTGTAAGTGACTCCCAGATAATATGTGAAATAGCCTATGTTCCAGTGGGCCACCAGCCTCTGAAAGTCCACATAGCTGGTAAAGGCAATGCTGATCAGTCTGTTTCTACAATTTTTAGTTTAGCAGTTATTGATGGAATTTCACCAGAAGGTGGGAGTACTGAAGGTGGTACATTGATCAGTATTGCTGGTAATGGATTTGTTGATGGCTCCACTACGGTTACCATTTCTGGCCAATCATGTGTCATTGAATCTGTCTCCTTGTCAGAGGTCATCTGCAATACCCCAGCTGGAGGCTCAGAAGCAGCTACTGTTGCAATTCGATCGAACAATAGAAACTATGCAAACCAGGCTTTTAATTACACCGATACTTTAACCCCAGTCATTACTGCAACCAGCCCTGATACAGGTAACAGTGGTGATACTGTCACCATTGATGGATCTGGTTTTGGTACAGCTGCTGCTGATATTACTGTGTTTATTGATGATGCCGAGTGTGCAGTGGTCAGTGTAAATGATGCTCAAATTACCTGTACAGCCTCTGATCATCGATCAGGAAATTTTTCCATCACAGTTAATATTGCTGGTAAAGGAAATGCTGCTGGCATGATGTTCTTTGAGTACACCTTGGAAGTAACAAGCATCTTACCAACATCAGGTAGGTACTACATTATTAAACCATAAGTCTTTAAGGTAATATCTTTTTTTGATTAACACTCCTTTCAATATTTTAGCTCAAAAGTGAATCTCAAGTTTCTCAACTTCCGGCCTATTAACCTCCACATTTCCATATTAGTCTGCTTTTATTACCACTTGAAGATGGTGGAAAGACAGTTCTTGTAGTATAATATCTCTCTTGTCTGGTATTAATGCTAACTACTACACAACAACTAGATATATGTACATTCTTTGTAAAATTCAGGCCTGTTAGAATGATTATTAACTTCAGTTTGAATTTAGCATTAGTTTTAACCTCCAAGAATATTCCTTCAATTCTGGAATACATTTGAATAAAGCTGCTTCTCATTTAGGAACTTTTGATTTTGAGAGATTGTCAGTTTGTTACCGCCACCAGAGGTCTCTAACACTGCTGAAGATGTGATGATATCAAAAGCTTGAAACTTTGTTCAGTAATAGACTTTTTGCATGTATTTTATGGAGCCACCAGTTCGGATCCCAAATCTTCTTAGCATGCAATGTTCTGTGAATAAATGGTGCAGAGAACTGTGTCATTGTTCATTCACTAAATGCAGCATGCTGGAAACTGTTGGGTTTGCAACCAGCATCTCATTTAATTGTGTGCAAATAACATTATTTAACTACATTGTTCTGCATATTTGGTCTGTTGTAATCTTATTTCCTAGATACCTAAGTATTAATAGTGTTTTAACATTATTATATTTTAATTATTACATTTACAGGTAGTTTTGGAGGAGGCCAAACACTTACAATCAATGGTGCCGGTTTCCGTGCTATAGGATCACTTGTTACCATCTGTAACATGACATGTCAAGTCAGCGAACCAGCTACTGCATCTGAGATAACATGTACTACTCCTGCAGATTTACGTAAGCTCTTTCATTGGTTAATGATATGGAATGATGTTAAGAAGCAGTTTAAAACACATCATGGAATATTATGAGTATTTCAATCAGACTTTATGAGAAATGCCTGCAAAAGGTTTATACCTGTTGTAATTGAGAAACAATTTCAGGCAAGGATTTCTTGGAAAATTCCTGCTATTAATGTTTATAGGACGTAAATGAAAGTAACTTTGTTTAAGCTCGAAAAACAGTTGTCACCTGTTCAAAATTCCATTTACAGTTATTTTATGATGAAATAAAGGAATAGCTCATTGTATGTAACAAAACAAGCATTTCTACCTTGCTAACATAATTTATGTTAACATCATGCTAACAAAATTTATATAAATTATTGTTGATACTCTTTTATTAGAACCAACCAGTAGTGCAAATGTTTGTGGGGTTGATGTCACAGTAGCTGGTGAAACAGCTGCGAGCCCAACTGACTATACATATGACAGGAGTATAACACCGACCATTACCAATGTTGATCCAAGACGAGGAGGAACAATGGGTGGAACAAGTATCACTATTACTGGTACTGGATTCAGGTGAGTATTTCTTTTTGATCATTGATATCATTTTCCAGTTGTTACAATGCATACTAGTATATAACTTGTGAAATTTGTTTTTTGGATCAGTAAGTTGAATTTCTATATGACTCACAATTTCTTTGTCATGACAGCAGGTTCCTCTTCATTTTTAAATCTTCCTGCATTTCCATGAAGTGTTTACTTATAAGGAATTAAGACATACAGTCATGCATTAAATAACAGAAATGTATAATTGTGTGAATATATTCTTGAACATACACTTTTCATTTTTACTGGTTATAACATAACAGTTATTAAACAACTTCTCAGTATCCATACTCTGTTGCTTCTTAATAATTCACAGTAACACTGCTGCTGACAATGTGGTAACTATCGGTGGATCAAGCTGTAATATAACATCTGCGTCTACCATGCAAATAGTCTGTGAAACAGATATGAGACGTCCTTCAATTTTGACCAATGTAATTGTAGCAGTTAGTGATAATGGGGTTACGCCAGTGGTAAGTTTTCTGATTATAGTTTCGTATTTTTTTTCACTTGTGTGATTTAGGTGTCTAAGTACCTGTCCATGACTACAAGCACATTTATTATTATTTTACTGCTTTGTTTTAATTTTTTGTATTTCTTATGCCAATAGTAAAGCATAATGCTATTCATTCAAGACAGCTGGCAATGTGTGTTATTTTATTAGTTTTTTGTAAAAACTTATTGTACTTTTTTCAAATAGAGATTTGTTGAAACTAAAAGCACAAAACAGCTTCAGGTTTTATCTTATCAATAATGGACGATCCTGTGTTAAAACCTGAAAGCTCTTTTGTGCTTAAAAGTAAGATTCAGTTGACTAATTTACATTTGATACAGTTCCACTGAATCGATAAAAACAAGAGGAACCTTTTTGCTGCTAGAACATTATGTTTACATTACTTTAGGAATCTGCATCAGAATTTTATTACATTGATCGCTGGTCTTCACCATTCACTTGGGGAGGTCTACCACCACCGGCTCAAGGGGACTTTGTGGTTATTCCACAAGGAGAAATCATCTTATTGGATGCTGACACTGAAATTTTGAAAATGTTACTCATTCAAGGTAAAGTTCATTGGTTTGAAACGTTTTGGAATCTGTAAAGTTTTATAGCATAGATAAGAAACCAGTGTTATGAAAGGGGAAATAAATGCA
>JAOXYB010030177.1:10306-30868 GCA_028565635.1 Phoronis ovalis
CAACAGCCAAAAATGTAGATTTGTTACAGTATCTGTTATTTTTAGCCAGATTATGCATCTCTTACATTTAGTGACATAGTACAAGTAAAAAACTTGGCATACTATAATTCTAATTTGTATATTTTAAAAATTGTTACATAAAAATCAGGTGCATTTAGCATTTTGTAAAATAATGTAAATACACCAACATATTATCACCATATTATCACCATATTACAGATATAAAGTTATTGACCACATCTGTTGTTCTAAACAGTTTTTTGTCATTCAAATGTCCCCTATTTCAGGTTCTTTGATATTTGATGAAACTGATGTGGAATTAAAGACGGAAAACGTTTTGATCACAGATGGAGGACTGCTTCAGGTTTAACATTATAACAATATAATGATATTAAATAACATTAACAAAAACAAGATTCTTTCTAGAAAAATCAAAACTGAAAACAACTAAAACCACTGACAAATAATAAACTGATGCATTTGAAGGTTGCAAGTAAAAATACAATTTCATAAAGGTTACTCGGGTATCTGTTATTTGCTTGTGGTATGTGGTAAACTTCGGTTAGAGTGTCATTGAATACTACCAATCAGATCCATTTACACCTTGTCTTCCATTAGGTTGGTACAGAAGCAGAACCTTTCCAGCACAAAGCTATTATTACTTTGTATGGTAACTTGAGATCAAAGGAGTTACCAATCTATGGCACCAAAACATTGGCTGTTAGGGAAGGAACATTAGATTTGCATGGTGAGTATTGTAAATAACAGCAAACTTACCTAAAGCACAATAGTATTGAACATGAAAAGATGAAGCTTTTCAAAGATAGTTTTAGAGTGTTGTAATTAGGATGCAAAAAAAATTATAATGTTTTCATAAAAATTTGTTATGGTTATGCATAATATCATAACATTTAGTATATTATATTGCATGTTGTTTTTAAAAGAATTACATATTAATTATTAATTCGTAATTTTGGATAATTGACAGAGTTCATTTGATCTCAATAAGTTCTAAATACTGCTCTGCTGATCACACCTCTCCCCAAGATTGAGGATGAACGTCCAGGAGATACCTTCAAGTGGTAACTGAAAGGGTTGATACTTTGTGCAGGTTGAATTTGTCATTTGTACCACTACACAATTCTCTGTATTGCTGTAACTATTTTCTAATATATTTAATTATAACAAAAGCAGCAATTTTTATCCAGGCTTTAATTATGAGATTATACTAGTAATTACACACTTTAATGCTTACAGGACGTCCTAGTGCTATGACATGGACAAGATTGGGTGCAACAGCATCAGCAGGATCCAATCAAATAGTTCTGGAGGCAGCAGTTGATTGGCAGGTAGTACATTTAAATAAGTTAAATAATATCTTTCTAAAATATATTCAGTTGTGTTTTACAAGTATCAAAATAGGTAACATATGTAGTAATCAGGGTTTTTATTGTTTATGATGCTTTAAACAGTTTTTGATAGAAACCAAATCATTTATCTACAGCAACAGTATGGGATTATAAAGAATTTGCATTTTCACAGGGTGAGACATTAAAGGCAAAATGTATTGTGAATGCTTTGAAGAATATATTCCCTTTGTGTTGCCCTGTGTACCATGTCTGATAGTAGAACAAGGTAATACTTTCAATACAAATGAAAAATGGTTGAAAAATAACAAATGAATTATTGCCTTCAGGTGGATGACTACATCATCATAGCAACTTCTGGTACTAGACACACTCAGAGAGAAAATGAAAAGAAACGGATCACTGCCATATCCCTAGATGGTTTGACTTTGACTTTGAACACTCCTTTGGAACATGAACATTTAGGTATAACAGAAACATATGCTCCGGGAATTTCTCTAGAAAAAAGAGCTGAAGTCGGTTTATTAACCCATAATATTCTAGTGAGAGGATCGAGGGACATGTCTTGGGCGGAGCCAATACCTGCTTGTGAAGACGGATTTAATACAGGTATGTAATATTATAAAGTTCCTGGAAAACACACCAATTATAAGGTCCATTTTTGTTCTGGTCATCACCACAGTATTTAAGGTAGATATAGAAGCTCCATAGAATCTATATAATTCTATAGAACATTTTCGTAAGGGTATAATTCCTACCGTGCACGAACATTTTTGTCTGAAGCTCTTGCTTTGCATTACCATATTTTTACATCATTCAGAATTTGTGCTCTAACTGATCACTGAGATCTACGAATTTGTCTCACTGTTACTGCACTGTACAGAACAAAATGAAAAAGTACAGTTGTGTGTAGTTCGTTTTACACCAATTACTCATATTTCAGGTGAATTTGCCACGCAGACATGTTTCCAGGGTCGCTTTGGTGAAGAAATGGGAAGTGATGAATTTGGTGGAACCATTATGTTTCATGCAGCTAGACCAGATGAAAATTTGGTGACAGGTACTTATTTTTTCTGCAGATAAGGTTAATTTGGTTTGATAGGTGGGCTTTGTTGTTAAAATGATGTTCAAAGTATCTATGCAGTGCCAAAGGTGTTATGCTCTAAATAATTTCTTTTAAGAGTGTATACATGGAAAGTACCATTTGTGGGTCAGAGTAACTTATCACTGATATGGAAATAGTCAATATAAACCTCATGAAGAATATAGGTTTATTATAGAAATGATGAAATCATGCATTTCATATTTAAAGGATTAAAACTCTATTTTAATAATAATGATACTTTCCAAAAGTATGTAAAAAAAATTATTATTTGTTGCAGGTCGCATTGAATATGTAGAACTCAATTATGTTGGTCAAGCTTTCCGATTGGGTCGCTACCCTATACATTGGCATCTTTTGGGTGATATGTCCCATTCTTATGTGCGTGGGTGTGGTATTCATGAAACATTTAACAGAGCAGTGAACATTCATAACACCCATAATCTTTTAGTAGAACACACTGTTATTTTCAATGTCATGGGTGGCGCATTCTTTTTGGAAGATGGTATTGAAACTGGAAACACCTTTCAGTATAATTTAGCCATTTTCGTCAAAGCAAGTACAAGTCTGTTGAATGATGACATTACTCCTGCTGCTTTCTGGGTAACCAATCCAAATAACACTGTACGGCACAATACCGCAGCGGGAGGTACTCATTTCGGATTCTGGTATCGTATGCATGAACATCCTGATGGCCCTTCTTTTGATCCAAACGTCTGTCAGCGAAAAGTCCCTGTTGGGGAATTTTCAAACAACACAGTCCATTCACAAGGATGGTATGGCTTATGGTTATTCCAGAAATATTTTCCTATGGAGGGTGGTAGTTGTTCTTCCACGACACCAACACCTGGAGTCTTTAATTCATTAACAGTGTGGAATTGTGAACGAGGTGCAGAGTGGGTTGAAGGCGGTGCAATTCAATTCCACGATTTCTTCCTCGTAGCCAATGAAAAAGCTGGAATTGAAGGAAAACTTATTAAACAATCAGACAGCGTTTTATATACAGACAATGGACCTTTGATTAGTAATACTGTTATTGTTGCCAACAATGGTGCTAGTGGACTATGTACAAAACATGGTATAACACTGCCATGGAGTCCTGGCCTGTCTGTTAAGAATGTAACATTTGTTAACTTTGATCGAAATTCCTGTGCAGCTATTGGTGCTACTCGTATTCAAGGTATGATTGATGTTTTCACTTATTTATTTACAAAAGTATCATGTTGACATATACATATTTGAAGGCGTAACTGTTTTTTTTTTAGAGATGTTATAATTACTTTATTTTTCCTCTCTGATGCAATGTGACTTTTAACACAAAATAACTATAAAATTCCTTAGTTAGCCACTTATTAGTTCGTGCCAAAAATATATATTTCTATAGGGTATTTAATGCCTCACTATCAAATATGAATTGCAGGCACATGCTCAAACCTGTGCGGTGGTTGGGAATATAACTTTGAAGGTATTACGTATATAAACTCTCCTACGAAAGGCATGTTTGCATGGGACCATGAAGCTGTACTCAGAGATATGGATGGAACTCTCACAGGAAATGCAGGTTATAGAGTAATTCCCACAATGGGTACGCTCCCGTCTGGATGCCTTGATGCTCCAGAATTTGGTACAGCAGGCGTTGCGATGAGCCTTTGTCCTGTGGATGCCCATTTTGTTCGTGTTGGTATGTAATTTTTTTCCATTCTTTAACAGTGTTGATTTAATTAACCTCTTTATGATGAGTTGGGCATTTATAATTAAAATAAAACTATCCTAACCATATTAATGTATTTGACACATGTTACTAACTGTAATATCTCAGGCATCTATTGTTTAAACATGTATATGTCTTTGATGTACATATTGTACAATGCTGTCACACAAAATAAAACATTTCATTGAAAGACATACTTTATTGAATTAGAATTTACTGTGGTTGGTTGTGCAACACAGGATTTGTGAAATAATTTCTTGAAAGTATTGATACCCTGTAGAAGTAGGTGCTAATGTTATACTGAAGCTGTTCAATGTACAAATGGTATTTTGTTTCCATTTATTTATAAATAATTCTTAACATATATATTACAATGTATATATTAGTTTGGTATGCTACCTTGGAGATTTACTAGTTGTTACACTATGTGAAGTATTTGTGCCACAAGTGTTCTTCTGAATGTCAAGGTGTATAAGATACTGCTTGTTTAGAAAGAAACTCTTGTATGTTGTAGCACTGAATCATCCTTCCCCGGCTTCGCTGACATACAAGAATCTCATAGTTACCAATGATAATGGTCAGAACTCTGTGCCATGGGCTTTTAAGAGGTTGACGCATAAAGAAGGTTGGATGGCTTCTCTGTTATCTGGCTCTACGATGCGTTGGGCATTTGAGAATGTGGAACATGTCTCTAACATCACTTATGATGCTGGATTTTATGGTTTTTCGGTAATTGGTTTGCATTAGTGTATTTAAATTTAACATTTTAACAAAATGCCATAAAAATTAATTATGACTATTTAATGTTTGTACAGTAGCACTATTTTTTGTTTTTAAATGATTGTTATGAAGAAAAAAATAAAGCAGTGATTCTGATTACTTTCGCCTTTATTTATCTGTATCATGATAAATAATATTATTTTACCTTTAAATGATCCTTCAAACAGGCATTTTTTAAACCTGTTGATATATTAGAATAGACAGTTTTGTAGGAAACTGATTATGTTATCATTGAGCATAAAATGAATAAAAAACCAGACAGAGCATCTATTGCATCTCAGAGACCCATGTCTGATTTACCCCTTGCATACGCAACTAATCAACATGGTGACTGGTACTATGATGCCAACACAGAGATATTCACCTATATAAGTAAGTATAAATATTATACAATTGCAGAAAAGTACAGCTACATCTGAAGTAGACATAATATGGTACTATGTGCACGAAACTGATGGTTTTAATTTTGTTACTTCAGTAATACAAATATGGTTCGAATACAGACACATTCAACTACATTGATAAGTAAGTTTTATATAACTTATTTGTTAACGGGTGTCTTTTATAAAGGCAGAAAGAAAAATTCACAAAAGGTGAAGTCAGTGTACAGAAATGGTGAATACGATTAGCTGTTGATACCGGATTGGTCCCCGAATCTGATTTAATTAATTGAAAAACATTCTTGTTGCTTTTTAGTATCTGGCAAAACTGCTGTTAATCGACGAAGACGTGCCATTTCTCCTGATGCTACTGTTGACAGACATGTTCACCTGGATGCATATCGTTGCTATTATCAAGACTGTATTCCTCCTCCTGATCCAAACACCATACCTCCAGTACGTGAGAGGCCGGCCATTTATGATTTATGGTCTGAACCAGCTACTTGGCCCAATAACCAGCTACCTCAAGCAGGGTCAACAGTTGAAATTCCTGAAGGTAATATGAATTTAATGTTTAATGATAATTTACATATTTCTGTGTTTTATAGGAGTTTACTGTAGAGATGTGGGTACACTATCACTTATAAGATGCTAAAGAATTCAATGTAAAGTGATTGTAAAACTTTAACAATTTTTTATGATTAAAAATGTAAACAGGCACAGGATTATAAATATTACAGGGTAATCTAAATTTAAAATGTTGGTTATATCAGAGTTTTACTAATTCAACTTAATTAACAAAAAATTTATAATTTTAGAACTAATCAGAAAAACGTTTTGGTTTTTATTTTAGGAAAGTGGATTGTTGCAGATACAGTAATCCCAAGAATGAGCAGTCTTGTAATTCGTGGTGTCCTTGAACTTGATCCAGACCCTGTTGCATCTACTTCCCTGGTACACCAGAATATATTTTAAGTTGGAGTTAATATGTAAAAAATCTAGTTGTTTAATCTTCATACTGTAAAGTAAATACAGTAATTACAGTTTTTATTTTTTTATCTTTAAATTATGAAACTGAATATAATTTTGAGACAATTGAGATAATTTACTTCATTTTTTTTTTGAATCCTTGCCTGTTAACCAATTGTTGCTAATTTAAAAAAGATTGAACAATGCAGTAATATCTACATTTCAGGTTCGGGACTTCACTATTGAAACTACTTACATTGTCATTATTGGAGGTCGTCTTATCATTGGTTGGGAAGACAAGCCATACCGTGGTAACTGTGAAATTATACTGGAAGGTACCCACGCAACTGTGGAGTATCCAATTGGTCGTGGACCAGCAGTTGGATCAAAAGCTCTAGGTGAGTTGTAACTTAAACATGTTTTCCCTTTATACAATGCTGAGTTGTGCTTATGGATAAAGAAATTGGTTTTGTTTCACAATGCAACTTATAAATTGTTGCTATAATTAGTAAAATGTAAAGTAACTGGTTTAATTGATAGTTACTGCATAAGATATCCTGTGTGACATATGTGAAAACATCATGTCAGCTACTAATATTCCATAATTGAGGAATGATGTAAGATAACAGAAATGTTATCCTAGCTGATAGATCATAGAATTTTAAAAAACAAAAATGTTTATTCAGCCGTGTTTGGTGGCCTGGACCTTCATGGTGTGAATCGTTATCCTTACAAAACATCATTGGCCCAGACAGCAGCCTCTGGTGGAAACTCCGTTGTAGTAGCTGAAGATGTTGATTGGAAAACTGGTGAAGAAATTGTAGTTGCATCTACTAGCTATGACGCATGGCAAACAGAGACATTTACCATTACTGGAGTGGCAGCAGATTTTAGAACTATCACCTTGAACTCAAGTTTAGCATTCCAGCATATTGGTAAAAAAAAATTAATTTTCTGAAAGAATAAAAATGTTCTTGAATTCTGATTATTAAAAATGTTTAAGAACGTCATGGACTAATGAAAGATCCATTTAATAAATGTACAATTTCTGCACTAAATGCAAAGTGTATCACAGAATTAGTTTGGTAATGCAGTGGTTTTATGCAGACCTACTGTAGTGTTTCTTTGCTTCTGTTTTATTTTCAACCCTGTAAAACTCACAATAAAGTTATTGAAAATATGATAATCCCAATATGATAATCCCAATTTCTATTAATATAGGAAATGGTGCCTATGGCATGTCTGCTGAAGTAGGCTTGTTAACAAGAAATATAAGAATAATCGGTCAAGCATATGGAGGAATGCAGACCGAATCTTTTGGTGCCAGAGTATTGGTGTCTACCATGTCTGAAACGGACAGAGGATATACAGGTAAAGCTGGTTCAAACTGGTTTAGGCTTCTGTTTCATATTAAACAGTTCTACCACCTCTTTGATGTTAGAAATTACTTTTACTTGAAGTTATTGTTGTTTCTTTGAGTTAAACATTCTATCTGTATGCTAGATTCAAACTTTGAAATTTGATGTAAATTATTTTTAAAAAAATCTGTTAAATGCTCGCATTCAACATATGCCTAGAAAAATTGCAAATGGTAAATGGGTGCAGACAGTACAGTCAAATTATACAGTATAAATGATCAAACACTTCTGGCTTATGTTTTGTAGAAGGCAAAAGAATGGTAATATACCTCCAAAACTATCAAATGTGGCATCTCTTAGTTGCCAATAATATAGCCATTTGTTGCACTAATTTAGAGCATATTGTAACATTTGTATGTAACTTAATTTGTTTTCAAAATAGATTTCCATTCTTTAAAGACAATCTTTTTCAAATGTTATCTGCTTTGAAATTTGTAGGATTTGCTCGTATTCAGAATGTTGAATTCTTCAACTCTGGCCAGGAAGGATATGTTGCAGACTATGATCCACGTTTCTCATTGGCATACCTTAGCACTGGTCCTGTTTCAACTATTAAACCTTCCTATGTGAAGTCAAATTCTTTCCACAATGGCTTCTCTCCTGCAATTGGGCTCTTTGGAGCTGATGGGCTTCCTGTGACCAGTAATGTTATTCATCACACGGTTGGAGGAGGTATTATTGAAATTTTGCTGTCATATTAAAGAATTAGTTTGTGAGGACTAATTTGAATGCTCATAATCAGTAAACAAACGATCATCTTGCCTGACAGTGGATAAACATATTTGTTTTTAGTAAAGCACAATTCAATCCTGTAAAATGCAGATGTGTGTCAATGACATATGGTTATGTAGTACCAAATGTGTATAAACTACCAAGCTAAATTAATATTCAAGGCAATTTAATTTTATTATTTAAGCTATTGTTGTCAAAGCAGACAGTAATAAACTTGTTGGCAATCTCATGTTGTTGGACATCTGGCCTGGTGCATACCAAGATCGCTTTGAACAGGCCAACTTTGATTTCCCAGCTGCTGTGGAAGCTCTTAGTGCTACTAACCTGGAATTGAGAGAAAATACTGTAGCTGGGGCAGAACGTACAGGTTACCATGTTACTGGTGAGTACTAGTAGTCATTCAAATGGTTAATAGCTGTCTAGGACTTTTATTGGGTGAAACACTAATTTCTGTCTCTGATGAAAAGACTTAATGAGAATATATGTTGTGTGTATTTATTTTCTCGTGTCCAGTCTGGATCGAACAGTTGATAAAACTACCTATTCAAATGACCTCAGAAGAAATAGCAAGAAGCAGGCACTGAATAAAGCAGTTTTCCTTTTATACTCTTCATTAATTGTTTGACTTTCATAACCTTTGTCTAGGTGAACCTTGTGAAGGAGAAACAAATCCAAATGTTGCCTGGGAAGGTAACATCGCTCATTCTGTTCATAGTGGTATTGCTTTGTTTCCTGGAGAATCCAGATCAGGCTGCGCTAAATTCTCAAACTTTTTCATCTATAAAGCATTTGATTGGGGAATTTATCTCCAGGTAAGGTCATTATAAAAGTGCAAATAGTTGTAACTAAGATATTGCGACACCTTGAGGTGTATTTATATTTCAACCTGTTTAGCAGTTAAAATTAAGTGAAAGATATATGAAAGTTTACATTTTTCAAAAGATAATACTCCATATTTTACAATTCATTAGGTTATTTTTATATAGTTTGAATTTAATCTTATGACCTAATAATAAGCCATTTAAAAAAATTTAATTTGCAAAAAATATACTTCAAAAAACCCTCCAATGTTACATCTTTGCACAAATGAGCTTTACATAATAATTATATATCTTCAAACCTGCATCTCAGATTTTTATTCTTTGTTCAGGAGTTGGAAATTATTGTAATTTACAATAATATAGGTCTGGTAAAAATCAGCAACATTGCACCCAGAATTTCAGAGCCTATAAATCACCGCTATTGGGTTAATATTTCATATTTTTTGGTTTCTAACCGCTCAAACTTCATATCTTATAGTAGCTCATTTATATACTCTGACACAACTAGACCCTAAAAATAAATGTCCAAATAATAAAATACCATATTAAATATAGAAAAATTAATATAAATACTGTATGTTTTATTATTCCTTATACTTTATAAAAAAAGTTGTCTGACATACTGGTAATTTTTTGATTTTTAGATAAGGAGCAGTATTGAAATTATTAATGCCAAGCTTGTGGATAACAGAGTTGGTGTATTCCCTTTTATTGTGGGACCAGGCACTTTGTCACATGTGGCTGATCTCAACAGTTACGTTCGTGTGAAGAACAGTTTAGTTGTAGGAACATCTTCTAGTTTTAGCTGTATATTAGACAGTGCAAATATAGGTGATGATAATTATCGATTAAGTGGTCAAAGCAGGTCATGGAGTGGAACTGGAGGGGGTAGAGTCGGTGAGTTAACTTATTTTCTGAAAAATCAACAGAATTAATTCTGTTATATTATAATAAAGCCAAGTTTGATTTTAGAGGTTTTTATATTGTAGTTGCTTTGCCATTTCTGTGTAATTGACAAACATTGACAAAAGATCAAAATGGGAATTTCTACAAACGAAGAGCGACCTAAATGATTTGACAAAGAACGGTTACGATATATATCATAGTTACAATTTTACAACTTATGTATTTACAGGTATAAGTTTCCCGAGTTTCCAGTCTGGGGGAAATGGTGCACCAAGAAAACCTTGGAAAAATATCATGGCTTATCCAGCAATTGCTGGTGTCATGTACATAGAAGGTATATGCGATATTTATTGGCTATTGCAGAATGTATATTATTCACTGCATTGCTGTATTAATACATTCAAATTTAGTGGCATAAAGACCCTGAGGCACTGCCATTGATGGTGATTGTATAATTATGTGGTCCCTGTAGGTCCCTTTTTTCAGCCTCCACTTTTGCTGTGGGTATCTTTTTAATATTGATTCAACAATTCACCATGGAGTGTGCGTTTTGCAAATAATATTTTACCATGGTGTACTTGTTTTCAGTAAATGATTATTTACCACAAGGTATTGCATTTTTAGGTGTATATTCCATAATTTTGTTTTACTGTTTACCATAGGTGTACATTTCTGGGATTTTCTTTACCGTGTGGTGTTTTTTGTAAATTAATTTTTTTACCATGGATTATATTATTAGAATACACTTTTTACCATGAAGTTAGGGTCTCTTACCTTTCCTCCCTGTACAGAAAGAATAATCAAGCAGATAAGAAAGCTTTTATTTAAAAAAAAAAGATTAACTGAACTAATAAGGTGAATGAATGAACAGAAAAAATACAAAGATTCTAAACGTATATGTATAAGTCAGACTAGAGATTGAAATATTATGTTATCATTTTAGGAGTGACATTTGAAAACTTTGGCACAAGCTGTGGAACAGATTTTGCTGCTACAACTAACCCAGCTAATGGTGATGCAATGCACCCAGTTGACTCATCTGGAATTGTGTGGACCAATGTTGCAGAAGCGAACAAAATCTTCTATCATGAACCAGCTCTTGGGTGTGTAATATTGCATAGAATTCCCAGAAAATCAGTCCTTGAATGGTTGAATTTGTCAATGGTTTTCCAAAATTTTTCTGTGTATCTCTTTCTTCTGTACCCAGTGAGTTCTAAATAAATTTAACTTAAAGTTGTTTTCCTAAAATCAGTACAACTTCAAAATTATCTAATTTCGTGTACATTACTCTAAACACAAGAACAAATTTTCAAACCTTCGTAAAAATTTCTAGTAAATCTTTGAATAATATTGTTCTTAATTACTTTTTTTCATTGCTCAATGTATTTTGACAACACAAATTATTCTTCCAGATTAATCAATCCCTCTGACTGTGTGGACATGGATTGTGATGCTCATAAGAAATGTTTGCTCAGAGACTTGGATGGTTCTTTCCTTGGTACTGGTGGACTTGGTGCTGTATTGCCAAAGTCAGAATTTGAATGGGATGGAGACCCGAGACGTGGTCTTGGTGACTACCGTATACCCAAAGCCATGTTGGCAGCTGCTGATGGTACTGCACAGGATGCTGACATCTTGTTTCCAAACAAAGGTATATACGTGTGGAGACTTGCTTCTAGAAGGCGCATTCAGTTGCTCTGAGGATCAAAGCATTAAACAAATGGAAACTTTTCAATGTGTGTTATTTGGTAATGATATATGTGAAGATGAAAATGCATAATTTAGAATTATGTACATTATGAACTTCTCCCAGGACAGTTGATATTAAGGTTATCGTGCAAGATAAAGTATTTACACAACTAGTGTCAGAAATTGTAGTTTTATGTGATTTAAAGGAAACCGGATATGTATGTATATGTGTGTGTGTTTGTGTGTGAGTGTATGTGCCGCAATTCAACTTTTTACTAATTAGGTGGAAGGGGTGTTGAGCCAGAAACTAAAAGAGTTAAATTTTTCATCCCATATCGATCTTTTGACCTCTGCAGTGTTCTCCACCTGGTCCCTTAGTGAGTAAAAAAGAGTCCTCTAGAAAATAATTTGCATTGTATATTTTTTTACTGTTGTATTCTGCTATATGACAGGTCTGTTCCGAGGAAACCCTTCAGACTGTACATGGGAAACTGCCTGGAATGCTTATAAATGTCCTGGCATGGACTATGAAATGCTGATCATTGAAAGTTTAGATGAGGACACAGAAACACGTCGTCTCTCACCTGTGGCTCTGGCCAGTGAAGGATATATTGATCTGATAAATGGTCCACAGGATCACGGATGGTGTGCTGGCTACACGTGTCAGCTAAGAGTATCCACCTTTAATGCCTTGGTCTCCATGGGTGAGTAGTTAATCTAATATTATGCTGAGAATCAGCACTTATTCCATTAATCGCAATAGTGCAAACATTATTGATACTAAAGTTTGTGATGCACAAATTTTTCTACTTGAATTTTTTTTACTTGATGTGGATTAGTATAAATGAAAAAAAAATTGCTGCTCAATGAAAGGAATACCTCAAGTGAAAGTTCAATATGACCACTATAAAAGTTCTTGACTACTTTTATTCCAGGTAATAATTACACTATGTACTTCACTAGTACTAATCCCCAGAAACTTCGTTACCGTTTATTGAATGTTGACGCTACCAGTGGAGTTGTTGTTGCCCTCTGGTATGCAAATCCACAACGTTTAGATGTCTATTACGACAATGAGTATATCTTTCCAACTAATTCAAGACTTACAGAATCAGGAGAACATTCCTACAGAGCACCAACATATGAAGGAGAGTTTCGTCCAACTATTGATTTAGTACCAGGATCCAATTATTTTGACCGCACAACACAGTTGTTGTATGTCAATGTTAAAGGCTCAGCAGCTATTGATATTGTCACAAAAGAAGTAGTGCTGTTATCTCTTTCCATGCCTCCTGTAACTGTTGATGATTTCTTTGGTGAAAATTTAATTTCAAACTTGGCTGCTTTCCTGGAAGTACCTCCAGAAAAGATTCGAATTGTAAATGTTATTCGAGAAACTGGAAATCGTCGTAAACGTAACACCGAATCTGTCACAATTCAAATTGAAATTGGAGACCCGCCAACTGATTCTGTTGGATTCAATGAAACGGCACCAGATGCTTTATCCAGAGATCAGATTGTGAATGCTAGTGCTGAAATTATTAATGCGGTTCAGCTTGGTAGTCTTGAGACTATTCTGAATACAACTGTATTGAGTGTGAATGTACTAGAGCCTTTGCCTGAACCAAATGACCCATTGTGGGAGGAGCTTGCTACTGGTGAGAGTGACAGTTTAACAGTGACTGTGCAGATTCCAACGACATTAGAAATGGTTGATCAGCCTGAGGGATCACAAGAAGGATCGCCATTTCCAACACAGCCAAGATTCCGAATGCTAGATGGCTCTGTAAGTTACTAGTACTAACTTTACCATAAACTCAAATAAATTTTAAAAATCCATTTTGTAGCACTTTTAAATTAATGTTTTCAAGTTTTACAATTAAAATAAATGAACAAGCCAAGCATGCTAAAAATGATTTCACTAAAGTATTCCACTAGTTTTATCAGTTCGATAGGCTTTACATGCATTGAATTAATGGTAAAGGAATGAAGATATTTGATAGTCTTACTTACTAGAGAGTTATTTTTTAAATAAATTGTTGTTAAGTTACATTCAATTAATACACAGTGTCCCTGGCCCAATGCTTTCAATGTATGTTTAATTACACAAGATTTTCATGAATATTATGAAAATTATTTTCAGAGAAATCTGGTTCAAGTTCTTGGATCTCAGTTGTCTCCTTGGCAACTAACTGCTACTGTTCGTTCTAATACTGGTTCAGATGCCCGTGCTCAAACTGTTGGCACTACAACAATTCCTTTTAGAAATGGCTGGGCTAATTTCACTGATCTTGCTATCTCACACAGCGGCAGTGGTTATATCATTGACTTTGCCATTTCATACCCAGCACAGGCATCGAGTAAATTCACCACTATAAGTTCCCAACCGATAACCTTAGCAGAACAAGAATTGAAGATAGGCATTGTTGGTCAGCCTGTGACAGATGTCATTTTAACATCATATCTTCCTTACACAGTAGAGATTCAGGATAAAACATCAGGATATAAACATCATGATATTGCTTGGAAGGTAAAATATTCTAGCTACAGTTTCATATATTAACCAACTGAGGGCGATTAAGACTAATTGGGCATATTAATTTCGTCATTTCCAAGAATAAAAGTGGTCCGAAGTGTATTAATCTGCAATTTCTCCTTTTTCTCTTCTTTTTGAGGTGGGCCATGTTGATCACTTTTACTTAAAATGAAAGAAATTAAAGTTTGAAAATGTTTTTTTTTATCAAAAAATCATGTGGAGGGTAAGACTGCAAAGTGCTGGAGTAAGCTTTAACAGGTGACCTACAATGAACTATAGAGAAAAAATGTTTATTGGCCGTACCAGCACAAACAAATTATTCAATTAATACACAGTAAAGTATGTAGGCTAGAGACTGGAAGCTGGATTGTAAGCTTGATTTGTGACTGGAAAAAATTTGATTGGAATGTCAGGCAAGATATTAATATATAAAAATCATTTATTGCCTTTGAAGTGGCCATGTTTGTTCGTTAGATGGTACGTTACAATAATAGCTTTTTAGTTTTTATCCGATCAGCTTCATATTTGGTTCAGGGTAAGTATAGGTCAAAGTACAAGTTTGATTTAATTTTGACTTGCATTAGTTCTTTGATGGCTGCCTGGCAGCCAGTCTGGAGCTTTTGACATTTTTTTGTTGTGATAATACTTTCTTTGTCTCACAATAAACTGCTCCAGTTTTTATCCAATCATGCAGCTGTATATTTGATACCAGGTAAATACAGATCAAAGTACAGATTAAATATAATTTTGACCGATGTCACACCTACGATGGCCGTGTTTGTTCTTGAGATGGAACATCACAATAAAGCCTTCAATTTTCATCCGATCAGTTTCATATTAATTCATGGGCAAGTAGTCAAAATATAGGTCAGGTATAGTTTTTACCTGAAAATCTCCTAATATGGCTGACTGGCAGCCAGGCATGTCACATTGCTAATTTCCGTAAAGATGAAGCATGGCCTGGATCTTTCAAAAGTGAGTGAGTGTATTAGGCTAGGGATTTTAGGATGACCTTGAAAAGTGTGTCAAATGCCAATCCGAATCTTCGACATTTATTATATCCATTACTTTGCTTTATGTATGTAACACTTAAGGAAACTACTTCAAAAATTGCACAAATCGAGGCTATATATATATACAAATCGCAATGTGATGTTATATTCTAGGGATTGACATTGCAAATGTCTTGTTTACGTAAATTAGAATACAAGCATATTCTAGCAAAGCTAGATTTCAAATTCTAAAACATTTAGGACATTCCCACTCTAATAAACATCTCAAAATTGACATTTGGAGCCGCAATATCCTGTCTTGCCAAGCTGAGCAATTAATGGCCTGGTGTGTTATATTAATATTAGAACACATAATCTCTAGAAAGGGTACATCCTACCTATGATTTTCCTACTGTGAAAGACTTTGCCATCACACTTAGAGATTTTATTATTTTAGTGAATTTTCTTTAGGGTCACTCATGGACATGTACAGCAAGCCTCCATATGCCAGGTATCTATGAAGGAGGTGTTCTATCTGGCACTACACAAGCGGCTGTCAACACTGCTACTAGCCGGGTTGTCTTTACTGACTTGAAAGTGAACAAGCCTGGTCGCTATTTCTTGACATTTTCAATCGAGTCTGATCCATCAAAGTACTCTTTGGTCAACACATCAGGTTAATTTGCATACTTTATAATATACCTCATTTGTCACTGTAACACAATTTGCAAAGTGCATTCATGTCAAAAAGGAGAGTGAGAATAATACAAAATATAACTAAAGATGCTCCAATTACAACATACATTTTATTAACTCTATTGTTACTGCACACTCGCAATATTTAAAGGAAAGAAAACAAACATAATACTAAATTTGTACTAATTGAACTAATTTTAAGGCTATAAGTTTGGTAACAAAATAGTAGGTTATTTTTTACAAACATATTGTATTTTTGTAGAACATGTTGAAGTTCGGCCTGTGGGATACATGGAACCTGAATGGCGAGTTAACAAAACCGTCTCTTTGAGATTTGAAGCTGACTTTGACATTGTTGCTGATGGAAATGAAGAATATTTTGCTGCCATGGTGTATAATCATTTTCTTAATCTGTATAGCAATATCTCTATGAACAATTTCGTCATCACTAAAGGTACATTACTTTGTATTAATAGTTAGTAACTTTTATAGTTGATAAAGGTCACTATGTGACACAGTTTCCAGGCTAGACATAGGATGGCAGTAGAACTGTTTCCCAAGCTAAAAATCAAGCATTTATTTACTGTAAACTATTTTATTATACTCTAAATTTCAATTTCTATGTCATTCCCAGGCAACAAGATACTGTAATGCAGTGTTTATTATTTTCATGTAAACAATGCCTGGGGGAAATTGACAAAAATATTGGTAGGGATATGCAACCCAGGTAAAAAAAACCTGTCCTTGTGGTAAATAAAGGTTACCAAAAATACACCCTGTGGTAAATGAATAAATACAAAAAGTATTCCCTGTTGTAAATAGTTCTCCTAAAAAATATACCCAGTTTTAAATGCACTCGTCTTGTAAATTATATACCCTGCGGTAGATAAATAATTTATGTGAAAATTTATGAACCGTAATTTTTTATACCTGTCATAAATGCGTTTTCCAAGACATGTACCCTATGGTAAATGAGTATTTTTTCAAAATGTATCTTGTGTCCAACAAGAAAACTATACCCTGTGGCAAATAAGGCTTTGCGAATCATGCTAAACGTACCGTGGTAAATGCAGGAGCTGAAAAAAGGGGGCCTATTTGGCGACACATATATATATAGTGACTTTGAATGTCAGTACCCCTCCGTGAACCAATGCTTGTATAAGCAGTTTTTACCCCTACATACCCTACTTTTGTACTACAGCAAAGCTAAAAGAAATCAATATTTACATGTTACCAACATCAATTTCCATATGTGTTAAAGTAAAGAGAAGCACTATAAGCTTTACCAATTTTAATTATTGTTCCAGGTAGCGTTAAGGTGTCATTTATTTTATCTGGATCCTCAGGCACTGTAGATAGTACTCTGGATGCTATGGCTCAAGAAGTTCTAGATGGAGTTAGTCTTAATTTTGGCTCAACTTCCGTTACTGCTCATACATACATGAAAGTAGACGGTGTTACTTTCAAGGATTTGGATGGCACAAGTGTACCAATTCCAGTAAGTCCAGTACAGTTATAGTTATGTTAAGTGTCAAACGGATGCACTCATTAATCTTAATACATGCGATATCTACAGTTGTATTTGTTATTTTATATTCTCATTTAAAAACAAAATATTTTATGAAAATAAACCATAAAGAAGAAATAATTTCTATCTCTTTATTGTAGCCTGCCCCTAGAAACTTTCCTATTGGAGGAATTATTGGCATTGTCATTGGTGGATTGGTACTGTTGGCCATCATTATCTTTGTTCTCGTCTACATGTCCAAGAAAAATGGTAATTTACAAAAATTTAACTGTTTTGTGTAACAGGATGCTGGTAATAAACATTGCACAAGTTTTCACTTAGTATTAACATATTAAAGACAAAAATTTCCAAAATTATTAATTTAATTACTATTCATGGTCTTTATATGTACATTGGAATAAGTACATTGTATGCCACTGAAGAGTAGTTACTTTTACACCCATCATGCATCAGTTGATCGTGTTGTGACAAAACTCATTTACTTATATTTTTGATGCAACATCAAAGCTCTCTGATATTCAAGCATATTTGAAGTAGATAAAGGCTATAAGTAACCAATTTCAAATTTTAATGAAATTATAAAATAACTGACTGTTATTGCGTTTTTCAGCCAGGAAAGTTTCATCAAGCAATTCGGGTAGTCAAGAAGACATGGTTGAAAGCACTGGCAAAACTAATGCACATGCTGTCAAGCCACCTGTTAAAACCAGTCAGGTGATTGTCGATGAAGAATCTACCAGTAAAAAGGCCTCGCCTGGTGTCGATAGACTGTCTGATAGAGATGCTGCAGAACAAGCAGAGCAGGATGGTATGCTCCCTGGAACTCCTATGACAACTAAAAAAGAAAAGTAACAGAGAATACTTATAAAATAGCACCATAATTTATCTCTCACTTTCACATTTAGATGTGTTAATCTTTTATTAGATATAACTTAAGGTAATTCTGTGTGATTTCTCAAAATAATTATATTTTGAAACATAATTTGAATTTGAGTATGCTATGACAAAGTACCAGACTGTTTGTATGTATGTAATTTTCTCAAACAGCGGTACTACATACTGTTTATATATTCAGTAAGTAATTTTCTCAAAAGTGAATGCTCCTATTTATTACATTTACGCGTATAAGTTGAATAATTTGGACATTAATTTTACTCAATGTCCGTATTAACTATTAATGTGGAGCTGTGTTTATTACATTTATCCATGATGCTCTTTTTGTTCATGATTGTGGTGAGTGGAATGTGGTTAAAACGACACAATTTATAATCCCTGTTTGTATCTTTTATTTATTATATGTGACTTTTTATTTCTTAAATTTCAGAACCTCAAGTCCTTTACAAATTTCTGATAGATATAATCAAACTGATATCTTTCAATTTAAATTCTATTTTTTATATTTGCTTTATCTGTACTGGTGCAGGTTATGCAAAGTTCTCTTATCAATCCATCCATCCACTAGCCATATTTATTCCAAGTTTGTTTATTACTGCACATTAGTTATTTTGGGATATTTTCTATTTTTGTGACTGTGACATTTCTGTTTTTTATGGTACTATATGTCATTCAAGCAAAGAAAAAATAGTCAACTGTGTTTATGTATACATACCACTGCTCAGAAATAAGAAGCTTTTTAAAAAAATCAAATAAATATTTTTATCCCAATTGTTTTGTATGATGAATTTGCTCAACACACATAATACAAAAATTCATAATTGTCATGTTTGTAAAACCGTACCTGCCTTGTATACCTGGATGATTTGTATATTATGAATATTACTGTATTGTCCATAGGTATTGGCAGCACTTTATAGAAGTAATATTTTTCAGCAGAAGTTTTACTTATATAATTGTACATGACAGTCTGTCCTTCACTCTATAAGAAACCCTGGTGGTGAACTGTCTTGTAGAACATAATGATATTTGCTGTTCCTGTGATATGCTACCAATATGTTATGTACAAAATCATTTTCTAGAATAAATCTATTTTCTTTAATTCTTGGCTTGATTGAATTTAATTATTTTTTTTGAAGGCTCACACTACCAAATGACATCCAAAGTAATATTAGCTTTACTGTGTAAGCAAACTGTCATTCACTCGCTCTAAAAACAACATCCCTATCTTGTTTGTAAATTGTAATTGCATTTGCTTTTTATCACCGAATATAAACCCACATTTAAGATGGGTTTGTTAGATAAACTGAAAACTCATTTGCAATGTGATGAAAGTGAAAAGTCAAATGCAAGAAGATTCATTCGTATTTATATCTGGTAAGCTTCTAATATAATGTCTAAAGTCTCCTCTTGGACACGGCCTAAACCCCGTTATCTTTTCAAGTCCTGGCTATCATTTACTTTTCACTGATATTTAGCAAAAATTGCAAATACCTTATATACTGATAAGATTCAATTGACAAATAACGCCTACAGACATGTACCTATATATTGAACACTATCCATACCTGTACCCGAACTGTGACTGTACGTACCTGGGTATGTAGGACCGGTACCCGCTAATATCGCTTTTTAATCACGTAAGACTTGAAGCTCCGTTGTATTACAATAATCCTAGGTTAACAAACAACTGGTTTTATTGTTACCTTTATTCATACATGTCCTCAGATATATTCATGGATGTTTATGCAAATTATTGTGAACAACAGATTTCTCCAAAACATCAACATTGCGACCTTGTAATCGTTTTCCACCACTTTATAAAACTAATGCTGTTGAAATGCTTCAGAGACCATGCATGTACTAAACTGTCTGGCTAGATAGTTATGTATTGATCTGCTATATTCTTTTATACATGAGATACAGTCAGTAAATAACTGACATACGTTGGTGGAAACTGACGCCAATGGATAAATAATTGCTTCGAATTTCACTGTACAGAGAACATTCAAAATGAAAATGAAATTCATCTTCAATGACT
>JAOXYB010030200.1:0-14857 GCA_028565635.1 Phoronis ovalis
GCCCTCTCGAGAACAAACATGGCCGCCAGTCAGCCATATTGGAAGTAATCTAGGTCAAAAGTACACATAGCATGTACAGCAACCTGGACTTACTCTGTGCCGAATATGAAACTGATCGGATAAAAAGTGATGGTGTTATTATGACGTGCAATATTGCAAACCAACATGGCCACCAGTCGGCCATGTTGGAAGTAATCTGGGTCAATATTACATATAACCTGTACTTACTGTGTATCGAATATGTAGCTCTCAGATAACAACTAAAGCAGTTTTTGCGAGACAAAGAAAGTGTTATGCACGGCAAAAAATGTCCAAGAATCGATGTGGCATTTTACCTACTTGTCAGGGTCATTTTAAAATTTCACCTCGCCTATTACGCCTATCAAGCTATGGTCTTTCTAGAACCACCTTTGAATCGTTCAAGCAGCGCTTCATCAGCGCCACCAGTCGGCCATATTGGAAATAATCTACATCCAAATTACACATAGCATGTACAGCGACCTGGACTTACTCTGTGCCGAATATGAAACTGACCGGATAAAAACTGAAGCTGTTATTACGATGTGCATTCTCGCAAACCAAAATGGCCGCCAGTCAGCCTTATTGGAAGTAATCCGGGTCAATATTATATGTAACCTGTACTTTGACCTGTACTTACTCTGTACCAAATATGGAGCTGATCGGATAAAAACTAAAGCAGTTATTAGGAGACAAAGAAAGTGTTACCTCCGAAATTTCCATGAATCGTTTTGGCATTTGACCTACTTGTCAAGGTCATTTCAAAATGTCACCTAGCCTATTACGCCCACCAACCTATGGGTTTCCTAGAACCACCTTTGAATCTAGACTTATTGTTACGTGCCCTCTCGGGAACAAACATGGCCACCAGTCGGCCATATTGGAAGTAATCTGGCTCACTATTACACATAACCTGCACTTTGACTAGTATTTATTCTGTACCAAATATGGAGCTAATCGGATAAACACTGAAGCAGTTATTGCGAGACATAGAAAGTGTTACGCACAGCAAAAAATGTCAAAGTTGCGTAACGGAATTTGACCTACTTGTCCAGGTCATTTTAAAATGTCACCTAGCCTATTACGCCAACCAATCTATAGTCTTCCTAGATCCAGCTATGAATCATCCAGGTAGGGCTCTGTCTTCGTGGCTATAAACGCAATGTTACGTAATGTTTCGAGAACAAACATGGCCGCCAGTTGGCCATATTGGAAGTAATCTAGGTCAAAAGTACACATAACATTTACTGCGACCTGGACTTGCTCTGTGCAGAATATGAAACTGATCGAATATAAACTGAAGGTGTTATTATGACGTGCAATCTCGCAAACCAACATGGCCACCAGTTGGAAGTAATCCGGGTCAATATTACACATAACCTGAACTTTGTCATGTACTTACTGTGTACCGAATATGGAGCTGATCGGATAAAAACTGAAGCAGTTATTGCGAGACAAAGAAAGTGTTACACCCACCAATCTATGGCCTTCCTAGAACCACCTTTGAATCGTCCAATTGTAGCGCTTCATCTTTGCGGCTATAGACTTATTGTTATGTGCCCTCTCGGGAACAAACATGGCTGCCAGTCAGCCATATTGGAAGTAATCAAGGTCAAAAGCATAAGCGACCTGCACTTTGACCTGTATTTACCCCGTGCCGAATATGAAGCTGATCGGGTACTTTGTGGATGGGCATAAAAATTGTTATCTTAAAGTCAAAAGAAGCTGTGCTATAATCATTGTATCAGAAATGACAAGCAGAGCATGCCAACTGCCACCATCTTATTCTTAAAATTCAGGCCCACATTTCAAAAATTCAAATATTTCTGTGTGCTGCTTTGACATTTTCAACCTCATTTTTTTGGAAACAGGATATTAGGATCCAAAAACCCTGATATATCTGTTTTGACAAAATCCTTTAGCTAATGATGTGTTAAAACAAAATCTTATGATGAAAAAATAATTTTATGCAAATGATTACAACAGATGATTGTGAGTTTCAACTGGGCGCACCTAGTTTAATTTTTCATGCTTTCTATACTGATATGTTAAAACATAGTCAATGTAATTATTTGATGTTTTAGGTTTTGTGAGTTTCGATAATCCGTTATCAGCCCAGGCCGCGATACAGGCAATGAATGGTTTCCAAATTGGCATGAAGCGACTTAAGGTCCAGCTGAAACGTCCTAAAAGTGAGAGTAAACCATATTGAACTTGACAGGTATGTAAAATCAATAAGCAACAGGCTGTCTATAACAGAAAAGCTAAGGAAGTAATTGACTAATGTCCGGTTTTGTTGTGAACTTGCTTAACCTGTATTTTGACAAATGTACTATGTTGTGCTGGTTTGTATGTCAATAATCTGCAAATTATTGCTTTAGTGCTTAATATGACTAAAATATTCAATTCATAAAAATTGTTTACTTCTTACCTGTTCATGATTTTTAGAATTTCCCAAAATTTCTCCAAACTCGTGTTTTATGAATTTAACATTTCACAACAATTCATTTACCCATTTTTAAAGGTTGTTACTTCTCATATTTATTATTATTGTTGCATAGTAAATAGAAATTTTAAAAAATAATTAACATTTTTTTGGGTTTAGTGACCTCAAACGGACCCAAGACTTCTGGATGACCTCTAAATGACATGAGAACGTCAATTTTGAAAGTTTCACGCAATTTAGAAATTTTGACATTCCCCACCCCAGATTTCATGTCAAACTTCAAGCCTGTAAAGCCAATTTGATCCTTTGGTACATACATAGCCTCAAAGGTTATCAAAATGCTCCCTGCGGAACCTGACATCATATTTGAGCAATTTTAACCTTTGACCTCTAAATGACATCTGAAGAATTTATCAGAGAAAAATAAACTAATTTATTAATGCCAAGTTTTTCACATTTTCAGTAGCCAGGGAAAATATATTAATAAATAAGAAAATAAAACTGTAGTCTGTTGCTCATTCTTCCTTCAAATTTCACAGAAATCGCTTAGTACGTTGTTTTGTAGCCAGATCAATAGGGGAGTAACATTAGGCTTTACTCTATTGTCTGGCAAAACTTTGCATTTAATCACTAGCATTTTTAAACAGTTGCAATTTTTGGGAATTTTTAGAAGTGTTGACTTCCTCAACTCTTAAAAATATTCAGTTTATGCTGTTTGTTGTGTTCTGGTTCACTGTTCTCATCTTCTACTATCCTGTATGTCAAATCAAGTATGTGTGGGTTGTGTTCTGGATTATTCCTACCTTGCATGTTGCTGCTCATGTTTTGTGACGTGTTACAGTTTAAGAATTTTTATGCTGGTGGTAGCCAACTTTTTAGTCAACTTTATTTGTTTAGGTTGTGTTGCATTTATATTCCATCTAGAGGAAAAATAGGCCCCATGGTAATTTCTATGATAGTATGCTCTGATAAATGATTTCAAGTTTGTCATTATGATTTGTCCATCATGTGATAACTAAAAAGCAACATGTAATTAAGTAATCCAGGACATAGTTATCATTTACTTGCAATTGTTAGTGTATGCATGGTTCCTTATTTTCCCAGCTCATATTTCTCAAAAGTTTCAAGATATTGGCTAGCTTTTATTATGCACTGGATTAATAAGAATGCAGTATACTACTACAGAAGTTACCATAACGTGGTGTCCTAATTGTGTGCTTTGTTCTATTTTCGTAGATACATGTGGCGTTCTCTCGTGGTGTACTTGTCTCTGTCACGTCAATGGGTGAAATGCCTTCTCCGATAGCTTTATTCTCTAGTCATTTACCAAGGTTTTAACCATCTTATCAGCAGAGCGCAATTAAGCGAAGTTTTATACTGTTTTGTGTGCTATGTTTTAAAAGTTATATTAATGAGGCTTTACGACTCATTGTTTTGATACCAAAGGATTCTAGTCGTTCAGCTGTACATATCATTTGATCTGCCATGTTACAGTCTCAAAGAGATCTGTCATGCTAGTATGTGCTCTTATTTGTTAAGTTATTAAATGTCATGTTCATGAAATATGAATTTTTGTATAATTTATTCTTGCCGTTTTCAAGTAAATTGTTATGATCTTAATGTACTAGTCAACAAAAAAACTGCTTTTCAACAAGTGACACAAGCAGTTTTAAAGAATATGCTTGTTTTGACTGTTTCTTTTAAATTTTATTTTAATTTTGTCTCATTTGTAGTATCTAGTAGTTTCCAGTAATGTGTGTATTGTTTCGTGGTTTGCAGTTATAATTTTAAAAAATAAAAAATTCTATTGAGAATCAAAAAGTGTTGTCATAAATGAGAAAACCGATGCTGTTGTTACACCGTGACTTACAACATGTAGCAGCTCTATTCATCTATGTTATCTACTTGTGATAACTTAGCTAGCACAATATGTTTGTTGCCCATTGCAAGTGTACATATACATTTTGTTAATAGTGTTTCTATACTACCTATTATGTTTTGTCCGCATTTGTAAATAGAGTTTAAGAACAGACCTGCATGTAATTATTTATACACTAATCTGAATACACTTTAAAAAACTAAGGGAATAGCTGATTAACAGAAAAACACTGGTGTGAATAATTAAAATATAATTCCAGCAAGCTGACACAGATGCTTTGACAGTCTATTCAATTATTATTTTACACATTTAAATCATTGGACAAGCTACACAAACTAAAGTAGTTCCTTCCTGTGTGAAAGGGAAATAAATTGGCTTTCATGGTGTATATCGTGAAGTAAATATTTTTCAGGAACCTTTTTGTAATGTATAGAATTCCTGTAATACCATTATCATTTATATATAGTTAAATAGTGCATGCAAAATGCCATCATGTGGCAATTATTCCAGGTTTATATAATTTGGAATTATTGTCCAATTCACTTGATTAGGGACATGTTGGAAGTATACAGTAACGTCTTTCAAGTCTAGGGCCACAAGGTATTCCTCCACGACGTGATTTCTTGAGAACTGGTTTTGTTCTTTCTTGTAAACTGTCAAAACCGCATGTTTTTGCACAAGGTGTCCAATCTGACCAATCACCCAGTACACAATCAACAGCTAAAAGATAACGAAAACAATCGTTTAAATACAAACTGACAAGTGCAAGAAAAGTCAAAAGAATATTAGTTATAATAGTCCTAGATGTAGTATAAAAACAAATTTATACATAGCAAATGTATGCTAAGTATTTAAGCTGTGCTAGTCTACCTTTACCATAAAATATTTCATAAGTTCATTGCCTAACTGATGAACTACATTACACAACTTCCTTACATAGCTGACCAACTTCCTAAAAAAGTTCCTAGCTAACTTGGACTGGCTATTGTTGTTATACTTTTGCTAAATTGCCATTCAACACAACTTGTCTCTGCCACGCAAGGTGAGATTATGTAGATGAGTCTATTAGTTTGTAGGTAATACCTTCTCAGCATGGTCTATAAATACTCATTTTGTTACCAATTATGTAACTATACTAGTTAGCATTAATTTATGTCATAAAAATCATATCATAAATGTGACTAACAACAATAGCCATTCTAAGTTACCAAGTTAGCTAGGAACATTTTTAGGAAGTTGGTCAGTTATGTAAGGAAGTTGTGTAATGTAGTCCCTCAGTTAGGTAATGATATGGTAATGGTAGATTAACACACATCTGTAATCTAAATAATCATGATATTAGAGATACTAGTAAGCTGAGCTGTAAACATTGATAAGTTGGTTTTGCAACTCTGATAGATATAGCTATGTAGAGAAACATTGTACTCACGACATTTTCTTAATTTGCATTTTCTCTTTTGTTTCAATCTCTTGGGACATGCTTTTCCCCCATTTTCTGGTTCCCTTTTAACCATCCGAATCCGTTGAATATAACCACGTCCACATGTTTTTGAACAAGTTGACCATTCCGTCCATTCAGTAGTCATGCAGTTAATTTTATCTTTAGTTGAAACTCTTGATACAGATGTAGTCATAGTGCTCATGCTACTAGTCTCTACAGCTATGTTTTCTTGTGTTGGAACACTGACACCTACAAAACAACATAGCAATATCATAAAACACCCATGTTTTCTCAGTTTCATGACTTTATCATCTTATAATAACAAGGCTATGATGAGAATCATTGTAGCAAGCTGCCTAAACTGTATGTTTGGGCCAATATAATTGTGTATTATGACAATTTATAAATTTCAAAAATGTAGAAATTAATTTTCATTCATAAAAAACTATCCTGTGATACCGTGCTTAATTAAGAAGCATCAAATTACAAATAGACACTTGATTAAAACTTTGGAAGTATATATATTTTGAAAGTATACAACTTTCTAAATCTGTAATTTATTTTTCTGTGAGTGGATCATGTCACCTGTACGGTTGCCATTTTGGGTTAAAATATTTTTGAAATATAAAATTTAAAGAATATAAGTCAAAAACCACCAAAGCTACATAGTAATATTTACATATATAGCTACAAAATGTGTCAGATTTTTGATATTTTATACTTTGTTCAAAAGAAAAAAATTTCCAAAGATTATGTATCAGAAATAATCAACAAAATAGAGGTGACAAAATTTCCGAAAGTTCATATTTTTTTTAACCAACTAAAACTTTAAAAATCTGAGCTATATATGTAGAATATTTGTGCAAAGTTTCAACTATGTATTATGAGGGGTTTTTGACTTAATATATGCTTTAGAATTTCATGTTTTTAAAATTTACCTCAAAATGGCAATTGCACAAACAACATGACCAACTTACAGAAAAATAAGATACAAATTTTGAAAGTTTGAGTTGTATACTTTCAAAATATATATACTTTTGTTTGTTTATCTTTTCATTTAATGAGCAAAAATTTAATTTAAAGTGTACAGTGTGAATAAAAAGTGTCAAACAATACTTGCTACCTTAAATGCACTGGTAAGTTATGGACAAAAACCTACGTACTAACAGAGCTAAGTGCAGAATCCAAACACCTGTCTTCACATTCTTGCCGAGTCATAAAGCGGTTCTCATTGCCTTTACATCCACCATATGTAAAGGGACGACATTTCTTCATACGACGGTCATAGTACCAACGTGGAAGGCTGGATCGACAGCGACCAACAATTTTGGTTTGTGAACATATAGCTGAAAATATCAGCTTTAAGTTCAGAATAATTTTTATATTTCTTCAAAAATCTTATGCCTGCTACTCTGTATAATTGCTATACATGTATTGTAACCTGTGAATGTATGTGGCTTAAAGAAAATAATAAATATGCATACCTGTCCAGTCCTTGTTTCTTTCTGCTAAGTGACAATCATCCAGTCCAGCTTTACACATTTCCTTTTGAAACAACTCTGTATTGCACTTGAGTTTACCCATAGCATTGATGTACATCCTTTGCCTCATTTTGAAACCTTGACCACAAGTAACCGAGCATGGAGACCAATCTGACCACCGTGTCACAGCACATATTCCTTCATCTGAATCATCACACTCATTTTCGACACCTGACAGGAATAGCAAAATGATATAAATACACATTTAAATTATTTTATGTTCTTCCATTAATAAATTATTTTCAGTTAGGGATTTTTCCTTTTGGTCTTGTGATCGATTTCAAACCAAATCTGTTGATTCATAAAGTTGAGTATAATGTTTTTATGGTTTATAAAATGGTGTGTGCCTTCACTTTAATTACAAACACATAGTTTGAAATATATGTATAGCTCAATGTATCTCGAAATCTCAAAATCTCACCCCATCTTTACAAACATCCTTTATGAGTTGAAAATGGTGTGTGCCAATGTACCCAGCAAAAAAACACTGCACGCAAGATCCAAAAAGATTTCAAATGACAACCCAGACCATACAGGTAAGTGCTTACCTATGCATTTTTCTGTCTCTTTTAAACGCAAGCCACACATAGGCTCAACACCCTTCATGAGGTACTGTCTCATGCGGAAACGCATTCCAACACCACATGAGACCGAACATTCACTCCAAGCAGTCCAGTTACTGGTCTGACATTTCATCATTAAATCTAAAAATTAATATGTTCCAGACTACATGCCAAGCTCTGAATATATTTTTATTAGGACTACTTCTAATAGGGTTGCTGCATGAGGAATTCTGTCATCCCCAAGTGGTTGTGTCTGTGTTACCCAGGAAGTATAGTTTTTCGGGATCACTGCTTACAACATTTCAGTCTCTGGTGTTTACAACAGGTTGCCAAAAATTAAATCTGCTTACAACAAGCAAGTCTTTTTCCAAATGTTCACAGAATTTTGTTTCCTCAATTTTTTTGCCAGGAGTGCTTACCATGGGGATATATTTTTAGCCATACGTTGTTTATGATGGGTTATGGTATTATTACTTGGACCTCACTCACTACCCAAATTTGCTGAATAGCCTATATTTTTTGATAGTCCAATAAGAGTTTCAAACTACTTGTGGCACTAGGTCATGTAATTTGGATGATGCACTTTTTTGAAATGGTGGATGTGCTGCGCATATGATTAATGCATTGTTTCCAGTTACCACATTAAAAAAAAAGTTTCGATGAGAATCATTGAAACAGCTGTCAGAATTGTATATCAGTAGCTACAGTAAATACTTGTGTAATGACGAACTGCAAAGTTCAAATAAGTCCAAAATTTATATTGTGAATTTAACACTTACTGAAATACAAGCCTTCTTTGCAATAAAACCTCAACTTAAAATTTCCTTATTTATCCAAATAAAATGGATGCTCCACTGTTAAAATTAATGTTTATTCACCCTCTGCTGCAACCTTACATTTATTATCCAAACACCCTACCACTCCTTGATTAAAAGACAAACTTTTAATAACTTTAATTTATATACAAGCACTTCCTCAAATACAAGTACCTAAGTAGAAGCTTTACCTTAAAAAATATCCAAAAGGTTTAGGTTCAAATTCATATTAACGCAGATGTTAGCTCAAGTTTTTAAATACTGTTTTAAATTACCTTATTTAATAAAACAAAATCCCTCTTGAATATAATACCATCATTTAGAACACAACATTTATCCCAAATAAAGGCCAGCATTTTCAGGTAAACTATTTTGTCTATAACCAAAGCAGTAATCCTACTATTATAACCATGGACACAATAGGTCTAGCATATAATAAGAAAGTGAATAATGGTTATATTTCGATTACTAATATATAAAAAAAATCTACAAAAATAGCACTAGTTTATAAACAGTACGTCATGCGGTACAATTTAACGTTTTACGGTGAATGTATGCCATATACCGTAAAATATTATACAACACAAAAAGTGATAACAAAGAACTGGGCAAGTAGCTTATCACTTTTTTTTTACCGATGATGTCCCAACCCTGTCCCATACCAACGGCGGAAATAAATGATGACATAATTGTTTGAGGTTACACAGATTGTTCAGAGTTTTAACAATCGAAAACAGACTACTGTATTCTGATTGACAAAAATAGTAGATAGTATTTTTGTTGCACAAAACATTTGAAATAATTTCTGTAAGATGCAGTTTGTGAAGTTAAAATCATCAAATCCTCAAAGTCTAATTTTTGACTTAAGAATACAATGAAGCTCTTTCAATTTTGTATCTTTACTAACAGATTGTGTTAAATGCATTAAAAAGGCACTTGGTAAGATTTACTACCCATAACTCATATTCGAAACTTTATCCTGTTCATAAAGCGATCTCCTGTGGCACACCAGGAACTAAAGTTGGGACATCAGTAAACGAAAATCAGCAAAAAATCTCCGATGCAGAGTACAAAATACTCTATATCCTATAAAGTTTTGCACCTGCACCGGTAAATTCATGCATATAATAGAAATCCCTGATTTCAAATGTAAACTTTGCACTAGCCGGAATAGGCAAATGAATCCGAAATTTTAGAGGTGTTTACCCAGTTCTATTTTATCACTAAACAGTATAAAGCGGGAAAAACAGTACGTTGTGCTGCATTTTTCCAAAAGTTTATTAAAGCAGGAAATATGTTTCGTGATGTTACCCCAACTTCACATACGAAATTGCGGTAATAGCAATTTACATGTGAGTAGAAGACCAAATAAGAACGAAGTAAAAAATAAATAAAACTATATTTCTTCCTACGCTACACCTATTGCCCTTGTTATACATGTACCTTAAAAAGAGCTAAGTCATCAGTTGGGCTCATAAACTATCAGGATTACAGACAAGCCAAGTCACCCGCATATGGCAAAAAAACACTAAGCTCCTGCATGTTTTTGCCCCGACCCTAGCAAAACTGTAATAACATCAAGCACAGTATTGGAAAATCCCCTGAAACAAGGTACTGGTAATGTAAACTACAAATGAAACTAGAAACTGGTAATGAAAACCACATAATTGCAGAGGTAAGGATTATATCACCAGGAATTACACATTAACCTAACTTTAATTGTTTTTAACTAATTCATAAAGCAGGTGAAAATCAAAATACAAATCTTTACGAAAAATTAATCATGTGTTAACAAATTTACAAGTACCTAAGTAGAAGCTTTACCTTAAAAAATATCCAAAAGGTTTAGGTTCAAATTCATATTAACGCAGATGTTAGCTCAAGTTTTTAAATACTGTTTTAAATTACCTTATTTAATAAAACAAAATCCCTCTTGAATATAATACCATCATTTAGAACACAACATTTATCCCAAATAAAGGCCAGCATTTTCAGGTAAACTATTTTGTCTATAACCAAAGCAGTAATCCTACTATTATAACCATGGACACAATAGGTCTAGCATATAATAAGAAAGTGAATAATGGTTATATTTCGATTACTAATATATAAAAAAAATCTACAAAAATAGCACTAGTTTATAAACAGTACGTCATGCGGTACAATTTAACGTTTTACGGTGAATGTATGCCATATACCGTAAAATATTATACAACACAAAAAGTGATAACAAAGAACTGGGCAAGTAGCTTATCACTTTTTTTTTACCGATGATGTCCCAACCCTGTCCCATACCAACGGCGGAAATAAATGATGACATAATTGTTTGAGGTTACACAGATTGTTCAGAGTTTTAACAATCGAAAACAGACTACTGTATTCTGATTGACAAAAATAGTAGATAGTATTTTTGTTGCACAAAACATTTGAAATAATTTCTGTAAGATGCAGTTTGTGAAGTTAAAATCATCAAATCCTCAAAGTCTAATTTTTGACTTAAGAATACAATGAAGCTCTTTCAATTTTGTATCTTTACTAACAGATTGTGTTAAATGCATTAAAAAGGCACTTGGTAAGATTTACTACCCATAACTCATATTCGAAACTTTATCCTGTTCATAAAGCGATCTCCTGTGGCACACCAGGAACTAAAGTTGGGACATCAGTAAACGAAAATCAGCAAAAAATCTCCGATGCAGAGTACAAAATACTCTATATCCTATAAAGTTTTGCACCTGCACCGGTAAATTCATGCATATAATAGAAATCCCTGATTTCAAATGTAAACTTTGCACTAGCCGGAATAGGCAAATGAATCCGAAATTTTAGAGGTGTTTACCCAGTTCTATTTTATCACTAAACAGTATAAAGCGGGAAAAACAGTACGTTGTGCTGCATTTTTCCAAAAGTTTATTAAAGCAGGAAATATGTTTCGTGATGTTACCCCAACTTCACATACGAAATTGCGGTAATAGCAATTTACATGTGAGTAGAAGACCAAATAAGAACGAAGTAAAAAATAAATAAAACTATATTTCTTCCTACGCTACACCTATTGCCCTTGTTATACATGTACCTTAAAAAGAGCTAAGTCATCAGTTGGGCTCATAAACTATCAGGATTACAGACAAGCCAAGTCACCCGCATATGGCAAAAAAACACTAAGCTCCTGCATGTTTTTGCCCCGACCCTAGCAAAACTGTAATAACATCAAGCACAGTATTGGAAAATCCCCTGAAACAAGGTACTGGTAATGTAAACTACAAATGAAACTAGAAACTGGTAATGAAAACCACATAATTGCAGAGGTAAGGATTATATCACCAGGAATTACACATTAACCTAACTTTAATTGTTTTTAACTAATTCATAAAGCAGGTGAAAATCAAAATACAAATCTTTACGAAAAATTAATCATGTGTTAACAAATTTACATACTTATTTGGGAACTTTTAAACATTCACATCTCAGATAAGACTGACTTAATTGATAAGTATTTGGAAAAATATGGGTAAATTAAAACACATTTACATCAAGACATTTGTCATGTCAGATGCCTATCACATTATTAGGATTGCTTACATAACTATATTTTACAAATATATCCAATCCCACAACAAAAAGTCTGCCAACTTCACAGGTATATACAATGGAAGATCATATGAACCATTTTGTCATCAATTATAATTGTCGTGAACATGTATGGATCTGTCCCCTTGGAAGGTGACAGATACATACATGTTCACAACAATCCGTGTTGGTACCTTTGTCCAAGCGAACTTTCATCTCCATGTCATCAGGATTTATCTCCTCAGTGTCGTCATCATCATCTACTTCACATGATCCTGATGACTGGGGAGAAGCAATACGTCTTAATTTCAGCAAAGCCAATGGTTTAACTGGCCGCTTTCCTTGGAATGGAGAACGAGGGTTACTGGGATGGGTGTTGGTTATAGCATGAATAGGTTCATGCGGTATAGTTGGAAGATTTGGTGACTGAAAGAAAGGAGAATTGACATATGAAATTATTATGTACAGAGAATAGTTGACAAATACTTTACACAGTAATTAATGCTTACATTAATTACAATCAGTAAACAGATATCATGCCTAACCAGCATAGACTTGAACCATCAATCCGCATTCGCGGACCTGTTTCCTACCATTCAAACCCATTTTACTGGTCTCGCACCAAAATCCTACTACTCGAACCGTCATTTCTGCAAACTCACGTAAGTTGGCAGGAACTCAAACAGATTTCCGGAGACTCAAACAATTTCTAAGGATTCGGCAATATATGGACATTCTCTGTTGTGGAAACTGATGAATATTGTTTAGAATAACCATCAGTTTGACACTGCTGACAAGTCGCGTGCAGTAGTAATAGTAATAAAGAAAAGGGGCATGGCTTACTCGTGACTTGAAAAATCTCTTTTAGCACACAATCCATGGTGCTCTATACCTATACATTTTTTCTAAGAATTAATATTCACATTTTTACAGAACATATAAAATTGGTCCAAGACTAACTGATTTATTTATACTATTAACTGAAACTGATCATAATAACGAACATTATTTGAAGACTTAATTGAACGCAACAGCATGCTTTTGCCCTGTTTACTATATTATACATTTTCCTATGATATAGCCCTATAGAGACATAAACTGTCAATCATATTAGGTAGATTCTACTAAAAAATATTTATTGCCACTTCAAACATTATAATTACACTCATGCTATGGAAAACATATTTTTAACTTTGTTTGTATTATAACTTTGTGACAAAACATATGTTACGAAATAAAAAGATCAGGCAAAAATGTACCAGACAAATAGCAGCAGACAAATAGCAGAAGTAAAGATCCGTGATCTGACAAATAACCACTACATTTAAACTATGATCAATTGGGAGTTCCCAGTCGCTGTTGTGGGGAATTCACATTTGTCTAGTAATTTTTTTTTTGAACATTTGATATAAGGAATGATGATGGATTACACGCATGAAAATTACTTGGATCGTGCTAGACATGAAACAAACAGCATGAATCCCGAAAGAAACAAAAATGGAAATAAAAATTATTACTATGTGTAATAATTATATAGCATGTCCTTTCAACCTATTTTTAGCATCCAGTTATCAAATAACCGTTACAGCTGAGGTTTTATCAATTTTTAATAATCAGATCTGGTGAATAAGCTGTAGGCCTACATATGACAAGCATACATATTTTTTAAGCTGAAATATTGAACACTACGAGCCCGAGTTCACGCATTGGGACCTTCTAAGGATCATGTGCCAGGCCAATGTGCAGATCAAACATTTCCGAATCAACTCGATTTATTCCAGATATGGAAATCTTGATGCTTTTAAATATCAATGTATACCTGATAGATTATATTCTCCCAGCAATACAGTTATCTCACTTGGATTATTTACCATATCAAATATGGTTAAAGTCCACGGAAATCTATTCGTCAGTTTCCGTAACAGAGAACGCCTGTATGTATTATAGTCAAATCCTTGGAAATTGTTCAAGTATCCGGAAATCTGTTTGAGTTCCTGGCAACTTGAGTCCGCAGAAATGGATTCAAATTGTAGAAAACAGGTCCGTGAGTGCAGATTGACGGTTCGAGTCTACGCTGGTCAGGTAGGCCTGGATACATCAAACAAAAATCAACTGAAAATGCAACTCTCAATCATCTGTTGTCACATACCAAGAATGAACAAATTTCCTGGAATATGAAGAAAATTGAGGAAACAATTGGTCAGACAGCTTGCTGCTATATTTAGAGTATATTAATTTTACACTTTTACCAGCAATGTTTTTTATTCTACAAATAAACATACAACATATGTTAATCCACTGTCAGTTCCAGCATCCCAAGGATATAACTCTATTTCTTGATCACCTGCCCATGTACAATTTGCTAAGCACAAATTCAGCTTAGTCACACCTGAAATAAGATACAATATATGCAAAAATATGCACCGTTCTATTTTATACAGTTTACAACTAACAGTGAGTGCAGCTAAAGTAAAGTGACCCAATAAAAAGTATTTTTGTCCTTGGAAAATTAAATTTATTTGTGCAGTTTTTAAATGAACTTTACCAATTAAGTTTATATATTAAGAAAATTAATGATACATAT
>JAOXYB010030211.1:0-14856 GCA_028565635.1 Phoronis ovalis
TGGGTTCGAATGGTAGGAAACAGGTCCGCGAATGCGGATTGACGGTTCGAGTCTACGCTGGTTAGGTAGGCCTGATAGGGAACCTTTGTATTCATTCACATTAGGTAGTTATCTTGTTTTCGTTTAGGTACAGCTGTGCTGACAAATAATATTTTTTTCCAAGATTGCAAAATTTCTTTAATACATTATAGGACAAACAAAGAGAAGATACACCCAAAGAATAATAATACTGGTCTTACTTTTTATGCCTGTAACCAAATTTTTATATAAAATTAGAGCAGAATGTCTTAAACATAATTTGCATTAGTTGCAAACATGACAGCACAATCTACAGCATCATGTCAGTTAAACAAACACCCAGTGATAATGTAACTGTACTTGGAACACATAAATACATTCTTGAGATGAATATGATATAAAACTGATAAATTCCTATCTTGACATTCATCACAATATTTCATACAATAAATATGCATTTATTCTGCTTCTTAAAATTGTTGAGTTCTACACACCTGTGTGCTGATTCAGTAACAAAGCCGCCTGAGGAAAACCTGTGAAAAACAATAATTATTCGAAAGTCAAGAATAACACGATTTTACAGTCTCTGTCTGACACTTAAAACTAGAATATACAAAATCCATGGTATTCATTCCTTAAAGGTAGCTAAGAAATGTAGAACAAAGGTCTCTGATTTCCCTCTTATATTATACAAAAATTTTGTAATCTTGTTTGAGTAATGTTAAAAGATGTTTATAGCTATACAGCACGGTTCCAAAACATTAGCATAGGTTTAGTTGGTAATTGTTGCCTACCAGAATGTTCTGGTTATACCTGATAGGCCATAGCTATCACATAGCAAGAAAACACCATCTAGTGCAATGTTGTGCGAAAAGCTTTCGTGTATCGCATATCCTCGCACTTTATGTACGAGGAAGTATCAGTAAGTGCGAGGATGTGCGAACAGCTATTGTGTAACGCACATCCTCGCACTTTATGTGCAAGGAAGTATCAGAAAGTGCGAGGATGTGCAAACAGCTATAGTGTATTGCACATCCTCGTAACTACAAGGATGTACGAAAAGCCATTGTTAGCTGACTATTAAGTACTTGCAGCTTGATATGAGTACTAGAATAGTAGTGATACCTTTATAAAACAATATGTGCTATTAATTATTAGGTTATAAAATATTTTTGGTGCAGTTTTTCTGGAGTTGTTAATTGGCTGTATCCTAGTAATTGATTCTTATATGTTTTGCTTCATTTAGTGTTTTCTAAAATTTTCTTGCATATTGACATTTATTTTTTTTTTAGTTTTACATGTTAGAAAACAATAAATCACTATCAAACACAACTTTATTTAGAAATATAACTTCTAAGGTTACAATACCATGTTCTAATTAGGCCTGTTTCATAGTGTTTACAGAGTTACATTTTTTTTTAATTTAACAGCTACGATAAGTTAAGACTAGCATATAGTCTTGTTGCAGTTTTTATTAAATATTTGAGAAAAATCTACATTTTTACATTTTTTTCACTCAAAAATGTTTTCTGGAACTGCAACATTCAGGAATGCATTCCCAAGTTTTTATCTTGACTGCAAAGAGATAGCAGCTTATAGCCTTAAATGTAAACACAGTAAAGCATCATGTCTCTAGTTTTTTCCCTTTAAATAATTTGCCACATATTAATTATTTTAATAGGGAATATCAGTAGTTAAGATATTTTGAAATTCATTAAAAGTGATAGTTTAACCTATTAAACTAAACAGAACCAATAGAGTCACACAAACAACTTTCTACAATAAGGCCATTTCATGGTGACCAATTTAAATTGTGTGTGACATTTGATGCCTTAATCAATATAAAATTATAACTACAAACATTGGAGGTTTAAAATAATTCTTTCAACCCTGTATGTGATGTTGAATAACTATGATTTCCACATAGGAAATCTTTTAATTTAAAGTGATTTTCATATTCTTTTTGTCACAGTGTGTAATGTAGCAATTGCTATTTTTAAAATTAATAAATTCTTGATAAACAATGAAATTTGAAAAAAGTTGACATTTTGTTAAGTTAAAGCATTTCAACTAGTAGAACTTTGTAAGGAATGTTGTAAAATAATTAATAATTGGATGCATGGAATATCTCGAATATTAATGGTTTTAGTTTAAAGTATTAAAATAATATGTGACAATGTAAAGTATAGAACACTGATACATCAAAATTTGTTAAGAAAGTTTTTATACAAGTTTTACTATTTAATTAATTAAAGTAATTATGTTGTTTATCAGTCTTTGAAATAAGATTAAATCTTTTGGAATTAGCAGAGTAATGTGCTTTTCACAACTGGCATTTTAAAACCTCTGTTGTTATATTGTTAAACTAGTCAATACCTGTAAAATTACATGCAATAAGGAGGCTTACATAAAATTTGAACAGCTATCTTGTTGAATCATCTGGAGTTAAAGATTGAAAAGGGAAAAATAAGATATGCAGCAATAAAGTGTTTACTTTTAAATTTACTTTTAAGGTTTATGGAGTGATATATTTAACATGCCTCTGCCTTTGTTTAGTTTAACATAAGAATATAAATGACCATTCTAACAATTCTTTTCTCCTTTCCCCAGCACATTATAAATATATGGAGACAGTTATTCATTGTTCTATATCCTCACTTCTTATTAGTTGTAAAAAGTAATCATTATTGGGAGATTTTTTACCACAATTTATCTTAACTCTTTAAATCATTGAATTTGTGACACTATTCGTTCAATTTAATTAAAACTACATAAAAAATGTATTGTTTTGCTTTTTGTACATTACTATAACAGTACAGAAATAATCAAACTGAAATTTAAAAGAATACAATTCCAAAAATTGATTAATAAGCTAAATATTCATGTCCAATATAATTAAATTTACAAAACTTCATTGTATTATAACTAATATTCTGTGTGCAATGTCTGTCTCCAAAGTTCCTCGAGTTGCTACCTTAAAAATGCTGTCTTTCTTTTAGCGGGACTTTAATAGTAACTTAGGACGGCAGTCAGGTTAGAACCTCGTTATCGATGCAGCAGGGAAGAGCGCCATAGCAACAATTGGTCAGAACCTTGTTATCGATGTAAACAGGGAACTAATTTCCGGGTTTAGAATTGTCAACAAATTGGCAACGACCGTCATTCAAAAATTATAAATTTCGGCTTGGATTACGTTTATGTATTTAAGTGTCGTCAAATGAAATAAAATTTATTTCAAAAACAAAACAGTGAGTACGATTAAATGCTGTCTTGTGTCATGGGTCTTGCGATTCCCTATGCAGGAAGTCACCTTAACGCCCCCTCACAACAGCTTATGATAGGGTTGTTGAGTGAGAGCCTCCTTATCAACACAGTCGCTGTTGCAAATGGCGAGACAGGTTACTAAAAAATTACTAATTTTGGCTTGGATTCTGTATTTAAGTGTAGTCAAACAAAATAAAGTATATTTTAAAATAAAGTACATTTTAAAATAAAGCGGTGACTAAGATTAAGACAAATATATGGTCAATCAGGCAGTCTGATGGGTCGTGTAAGAGGAGTTCTTGACACAAACTCGAAAATTAAGCGTATTAATATAAGAGATATATCTACAGAGTTAGAATATTTTTTATAATTATATAAAATGAGCATAACTTAAAGTGGTCCTAAAACTTGCTTGAAACTGTTTATCTTGTACAAGTAATATGGAATGCAGACAAAAATTCGAGAAGTTTTCCCATATATTATCTTTTACTTATTTTGACATCCTAAATCTGAGGTCTTGCCGAGATGCAATAGTGGCCGATTGTTGGAATTATCACAGTTTTCAGTAATCATGAATATTAGACTCTTGGATATTTTTATGTAAAATCAAATAGGCTTGCTATAATACTCACTGTAGCCTCTTTGAAAGTACCCTGATAAAATCATGAAGTATGAAAATTGACAGATCACAGGGACAAACTGCCTTAATTTCAGTCCTAATAATAATAATAAGGAATTGTTTTGTAACTTCTAATTCAACAAGGTAAATGCTATATGTCACACACAGCTTCAAAAATGCGTACCTTCCTTGACTCTTCCTCTAAGAAACATTTGTATAAATTCTAATTTTGGGTTGAAATAAAAAAAAAGTAAAGGGCAGTTCCAAGGTATTTTGTCCATGGGTCTAATATTATGAAATCTATATATTAATACACTTAATTTTCGAGTTTGTAGCAAGAAGTCCTCCTACACAACCCATCAGACTGCCTGATTGACCCGAGATATGTCTTAATCGTACTCACCGCTTTGTTTTAAAATATACTTTATTTCATTTGACTAGACTTAAATACATAATCCAAGGCAAAATGTGTAATTTTTTTGTGACCACTGTCGCCAATTTGAAACTGCGACTGTGTTGATAAGGAGGCTCTGACCCGACAACCCTAGCAAGGAACTTCCTGCCTGCATATTGGGAATCGCGAGACCTCTGACACGAGACAGTATTTAATCGTACTCACTGCTTTGTTTTTAAAATAAATTTTATTTCCTTTGATGACACTTAAATACATAAACATAATCCAAGTCGAAATGTGTAATTTCTGAATGGCTGTGGTCGCCAAACCCGGAAATTAGTTCCCCGTTAACATGGATAACTAGGTTCTGATCGATTGTTACTATGGAGGCATTTCCCTGCTGCATCGATAACGAGGTTCTGTGTCTTAAGTTACTCTTTTCCCGCTAAGCTGTCTTAAGTTACCTAATTAAGTCTCACTAACAAAGACAAAGAACGACAGCTTACAAGACAGACGCATCCAAGACAGCATTTTTAAGGTAGGCATATAATTTACATTATCAACTTATAATCTTGAGCTGCACCGTAATTTATATGTCCCATCAATCCTAAATGCCGGCGCGCAGAGTATCAACGCGGTCGAGGTGTTTTTTTAATTGGGGATAAAGGACGAATTCTTGCAATAATTTTAGTTTTAAAAAAGGCAAGCTATCCTGGCAAACTTTAAATTATCAACTTGCAATCTTGAACTGAACCTTAATTTGTATGCCCCAATTCTAAATACAGCACAGAGTATTAAAGCGGTCTGTGTTCTTTTCATTGGGGACAAAGGATAGAGTTTTTGCAATAATTTTAGTTTTAGAAAACGCAAACTGTCCTGACAAAATTTACACTATCAACTTACAATCTTGAACTGAACCTAATTTGTATGCCCCATCAATCCTAAATGCAGCACAGAGTATCAAACTATACTATCAAAGCACCTACGGCAGAATGAAAACGAAGTAGAGACCTAATAGGTGTATGTCCATTAATAGTTTTGCTAATGCCCAGTTTTTCTAAAAAAAATGTTCCAAACTGGGTGAAAAAAAACCCCAGTTTTCTCACCAGGTGGATCACAGGTAAAATACAGGTATAATGCTGTGCACATATAAAATCCCCTAGCTGACACCTGGTGAGAAAACCCAGACTTTTTAAAACTCCATTTAGACTTTTATTTAAATTTGTGTATTTGAAATATATTTCCATCAAGATTTTTAATCATATTTTTGCGCGAAACCCATTTAGATTTTTTAACATTTTTTGCGCAATTTTTAACATTTGTTTGCAAGAAACCATCCCTAATTTATAAAATTTATTGCGAATTTGCAAATATTCCCATCCTGATTTGTTTTACGACAAAAACGAGGCAAATTCAAAGATGCCAAACACTTTTGAAAAGCAATCAATAACAGTCACCCCCTTCTCCCCCCCGAATGTCATTATTTTCACTGAGGTCAAAAGTTGCTGTACTTATCTCCTCTTTTTACAGATTATCTTTAGACAATAGCTACCAACGGCAAACAGTTTTCCACCACTTCTCCATCAATTCTGTGTACAGCCAGGTAATATATCAGTCTTTGATATGTACCCACCAATATTTGAACAAATTAAGAACTTCCTATTCACATGTCACAAACGCTATTTACAAACTTATGGACTACAATTAAATGGCATATGGTTAAATTAAACATCAGGATTATTAACCTGTTGAGTTTACACCTTAAATATCTAGCATGTTCTCTTTTTCCTCGCTTACTGATAAGCATGTACTAATATTCTGTCGTGTATAATTAAATAGCATATGTTGTATGGTTAAATAAAACATCAGGATTATTAACCTGTTGAGTTTACACGGATTTGTTTTGCGACAAAAATGAGACAAATTCAAAGGTGCAAACACTTTTGACAAGCAATCAATAATTACCCCCCCCCCCCGAATGTCATTTTATTAACAAGTGAGTTTTGTGAATAATAAATTCGCTGATACGATGAATTTGTGAAAAGTTGAAGTAATTATCTCTTATTTTTGCAGATTATCTTTAGACCATGGCATCACTTACCAACAGCATGCAGTAATTATCTCTTCTTTTTACAGATTATCTTTAGACAATGACATCACTTACCAAAAGCAAACAGTTTTCCACCACCAAGTTGATCAGACAACAACTCAAAGGAAAATTTGGAGACAGACATTGCACACAGAATATTGTGTGCAATGAAGTTTTGTAAATTTAGTTATACTAGACATGAATATTTAACTTTTATATTATCATTTTAGTTTGGAAAACATCTTCCAATAATGATGATATGGAAAAATGGATAACTCTCTCCATACATTTATAATGTGCTGGGGTAAGGAGAAAAGAATTGTTAGAACGGTTATTTATATTGTTATGTTGTTTGTATTGTTGTGTTAAATGAATGTTATAAAGGCCGGAGGCATGTTAACTGTATCGCTCAATAAACATTATTTAAAAGTAAACACTTTATTTTCTGCATATCTTATTTGTCCCTTTTCAATCTTTAACTCCAGATGGTTCAGTTAGATAGCTATTCAAATTTTATGTAACCCTCATTATTGCCCGTAATTTTACGGGTATCAGCTAGTAATTATTATTAGTTCAAAACCTAATTGTTCATTTAGGGTGATATCTTAAGGACACAAATCAACAAGTTTTATTCATTTCATATTTTTTTTGGATACTTTAAGTGATTTTTTTGTAAAAAAAGTTAGATATTCTTCCATAAATTAACATCAATATACAGTTTACAAAATTAAATGTTGATAACATCAAGTGCACAGTACTACTAATTACAGAGAATATATATATATATATATATACATAAAGTGAATATCCGAATTTACACATGTCCAACACACTAAACACCTTCTTGAACTAAAGACCTCCGCATATCGGAAGCGCATCAAAGTAGAATTAAGCGCTTCGAGATATAAATCCACTTAATGCACAATACATTTAATTAACACATTTCACCAATACTGATTTTGTTGGAGAAACAGATCTAAGTACAAGTTTGCATTACAATGCACAAACAAAGACATTTAGTACTGCTGAGGAATTTTATGCTTAGCTGTCAAAAACTTATATTTAGTTTAACATATCCAGTGTTAACACAGACTGAAATAAATAAGTAAATGCAGATTTTGGATATATGCCTGTGTTGAGTAGTTTGTTCAATGGGTAGTAAGGGACTGCTTTAAGTTGTTCAGCATTTTTATGAACAAAGCAATTCAAAGATTTTGTCATTTAATTTTATCACTGTAGATCAGTTACCCCTGAATATGGACTCTTCCAAATTTATAGCTAGTAAACAAAGTCTGAAAGTATCTTCTTACAGGCAGTGATGTAATATAATTAGCGATGTTACATACTTCTTTATTATTACAGAAATAATTCGAAACCAATATGAAATTAACATTATGTGAGTCTTGTATCTTACAAACAGTGATTCAACAAATGCTTATATGCCTTCACAAGTCTATTAATATTGCAGTAATACATATAACTGTCAAGTTTCACATTTTGAGCACGAGCCTCACATTTTGGAGCAGAATCTACCTCCTAAAAAAAATCTCACGTTTTTGAGCTAAACTTGAGTCAAAACATAAATTTTACATTGTTAAGCTCGAATTCTATAGAAAAACTATGATTCATAAAGCAGAAGCACCCACCGAGGATAATTTTTTATTGCTTTATATAGCAAACCAACATATTTTTTTACATGTTTCATGCTTAGATAAACTATTTGGTAATGTAGCTTGGAAGGCCATCTCTGTTCCCCACTCACCAGCAAGCTGAATTTTTTTTTAATTCACCAGCCAGCTAAAAATGCAGGGGAACTCTATCTGCCAGCTGAAATTTGCAAAACAAAAGATGTTGTTTTATGGGGTTTTGCGCTTAAATAAATCATTTAGTGGTGTTGACTTGGGGAATTAGATCTGTTCCCAATTACCAGCTGGATGAACTGTTTAATGTTTGCCAGCCAGCCAGACTCATGTGGGGAACAGATATTATGGGGAACAGACTCGATGGGTGCTTCCGATAAAGGTAGAGATATAAATTATTTTACCCAGAAAGAAATTTAAACAAGTCCATTAGGTTATGGCAAGCCACTTTAAATGTAAATGTTTAGGTTACGTGTGATGTCGTTTGAGTTGTTTTGTAAATAATTATTGAAAATGAAAAAAATTGAAAACATGTAGTGTGTAGTATTTATCTACAGATGGCACTGCATGAATTATGACATGGTGAAGCAAAGATATTATTGCATTATGGTATTTTGTATTTTCATTAGTTTGATATTTGTCAGTACAGGAATTTCTGGTGCTGGGGGTGTACAAAGAACTTGGTCGAGATGCGAGGACCCAGGTAAAAAATCCATAATTCATGGTACAAATTGCTTTCAAAAAAAGTTTATATCCCACAGTAAAATTTTTTTTCAAAAACTATATCCCATGGTAGAACTCGAGGCATTCCTATTTAATTTCAATTTTCTACATGGTAAAAATTTAGCTGAAAATGAGGTCCATGGAATGACACATACATACAGTCACTTTGAATTATGGTCCCTCCCACGAGGCATTACTATTTAATTTCAATTTTCATACAACTATAATAAAAAATGTTTTAACTCTTAATTTCTATAAAACTATAAAATTTCTTAAAATAATTAATTTTTTCAGTAAAAAAACTTATAACCTCATTCTGTCATAAAAACTAACCTCATTTAACAAAATTTGATTCCTTTCTTGATATTAATGCCAGCAATTTATACAGTATGGTTATCCCTATTAAAAACCTGTTACAAATACCATTCATGTATGCCATATGAATATATGCTGATGCAATACTATTGCAAAACATTATGACATCCACATGTACTATTCCAATCAAAGACAAATTCAAAATATACAATAACTGTACCAGATAAACCATAACATAGCTAGACGATAAGCCTTTAAAATTAATTTTTTTCTACAAACAAAAGCAACCTTACATTTATTCTGCAAAAATATATCCTATAATTTCTTGAGTAGAATGCATTGTACGTACAATCCCAATTTTACAGATCTTTAACAAAATATAAACACTTCCTCAAATATGACGATCTAAGCAGAAAACTTACCTTAAAAAGATATCGAATGTTAGATTCCACATAATCCAGATAATTATTAGTTTAATGTTTAAAATACTCAATATTTTCATATTGAGACTTATCTTTTAACTGATCTAGCTAATTTAACTTGCCTTATACACACAGTAAATTATTGCATCAGAGTTTGAAATATACAACCATATGTTAAGTTTAACCAGATGTGATATTACATACAGATGTGACTACTCCATCAGAGAAATGCAAAGGATCAATCACGAACTACCTAATTTCAATTATATTAACTTCTTAACGAAGGTGCAACCAAAAAAGTAACAAACAAGAAATATTTCTCATGTATTACCACATACAATTACTTATTTTGCATCATCTAGCCGTTGACATTGCAGATGAGATACACTTCAAAAGATTTATGTAAATTTATGTATATTTTAAAAAGTATCAGACAATTTAAACCTTATATACCTTAAAAATAACTATGTTCCTTACACGCACTCACAATATTTACAAATAAAAATCACCGCTAACATTAAAGAAATAATCATACCATTGTCAAAATATCGTAAATGGCCTATTTCTTCTAAAATACACGTCACAATTTAAAATCACATTATCATTATTTACTTTTCACTTATCTTCTTATTTCCCATAGTTTCTTACTCCTTGAATAATTATTATTAGCTACAAAAGCAAAAATTTCTATTTGTTTCCAAATTTTTCTTTGTTTATATAACCACGCCAAGGGCTGTAACAAAGCTGCATATCCTATAAGGATAAGCAGCAAAAACTGCTCTTGAAACATATGAAATAATTACTTGTTATAATTGTCAATGAAATAATTATAAATGAAAAATTAAGATATATACACAAATATGAGTAATCTTTGTGAGATTACTTTTTTGCGATTTGACTAAATAAATTAAAATGAATTAATGTGATGTTTTCCTTAACTTTTGAATGCACTTTTTTAAAGGCAAATGCCTTCAGACTGTGCACCAGATAGCATCAGAAAATCAAAAAATACCGAAGGAGGTCCTTCGAATTCCGCCACCACGAGGGAGTGACCACCGTCTCACATCCATCCCCTCGCGAGACCAAAAGCTGCACGCCACCTGGCATAAGGTCACAATTGATGTAACCGCAGCGATGGCGCAAAGGCTGGCCGTGCTGGAAGTAGTCCATCAATCTTAAATTTATGATTTTTTCTTTTTTCCTCCTTGGCGCTGGCTTTTTTATTTGTTTCTGTTTGAAAGGCAAATCACTGTACAAGAGATTGAAACTAACATTAGCTTTTTAAAGTAAAATAAACCAAAATTTGATAGGATTATTTGAGCTAGGGCAAAGCCATGAATTTTGTCAGTTGTTAGGTTGCATTTTCCTGGGGGTAGTAGAATAGCAAAAAATGTTGGTGGTCATGCCTGAACGAAAAATTAACTGGGAGTAGTATACATAATAATCTTCAGTCCTTAACAGGTCATATTTATAATGATTAAAATTACATGAATTTGGATGGGATAATCAATTGTGTCCTTATACCACCTGCCTTGGAACTGCTGCTGCTCCTCAATCGAAATTTACAAAAAAAATTCCCTCCCAAAAAATTGTTGCACCTTGACAGGTATGGTAATAATGTAAACAGATGCAATATAAAATCAACATTATTTCTGCAGTAAGTTTGATTAGATGCCAGTCGGCCATATTAGTTTGGAATGACCCCAAAATCAATGAGCTTCGTTGTCACTGTGTGAATGATATAAGATTAAAATTTCAAATGGATATCCCATTCCCTTCTTGAGATATATCCCACTAACATTCACGGACACTTTGATGCACTTAACATGGACTCTGGTCAGCCATATTGGTTCCAAATGACCCCAAAATTAACAGGCTTCATTGTCACTATGTTAGTAATATAGTATTTAAATTTCAAATGGAGATCACATTCCATTATTGAAATATCCCCCTAACAGTAAGTTTGACGAGCTTGACGTGGCTGCCAGTCAGCCATTTTGGTTCCGAATGACCCCAAACTCAATGGGCTTTATTGTCATTATGTGAGTAATATAAGATTTAAATTTCAAATGGATATCACATTCCCTTCTTGAGATAACCCACTAACAGTGAATTTGACGTGCTTACGTGGATGCATTTTGTTTCCAAATGACCCCAAAATCAATAGGCTTCATTGTCACTGTATGAGTACCGTATGATTTAAATTTCAAATTGATATCACATTCCCTTCTTTTGAATTGAATTTGATGTGGCGGATGCAGTGGTTACAGAGTAAAACCAAAGTACCTCCAGCCTACTGCTGTGGATACAACAAGCGGTCAATGACCGATATATGTTCATTCATAAACATTTTAAGTGTTGAAAATTGTGCGTAAAAGAAAATTGTTTAAACATACAAAATTTCATAATGACATAGTAGCCCATTTCTTTACCTATCTGAGTAAACCGACTTTCAGCATCCGCACTCGTTTCTGATATACATGCTCCACGAAACATAACAAATACTAAATTTCATAATATATCAAATACAAATGAAATATAGCTGTTATTACTTTTTTAAAAAGGTTTGAAACATTATAAAAAATGCTATAAATTAAATAAAAAATGAAAACAACACAAGCACTCTTCAGAATTTTAAACATGACATAATATTCCAACTTAGGTACGGAATACCTTTAGTTGTGTTAACTTTGGAAAGTATTTATTACAAATCTAAACTTTAAAAAAAAATTTAACCTGGTGCATTTATTTCTAGTCAATTTATATATGATTCAATAGAACATGACTACCCTTGAATTGATAAAAAATACTTTTGACAGTTTTTATTTAGTTAAAAAAATATTATTATAAAACTGTGAACTTTCTTTGCAATACTAATCAATGTCCTGTAATGCAAATTTTTATTTTTAAATTTATTACACTAATTACTGGTGCACATTTTCTACTTAGTAATTGTTCATCTAAATAAACACAAGACATCTGTCATGTCTAATGCCCATCCAATGTGTAGGATTATATTTTTTTAACATTATTGTTTTTTTACAGTAGAAAAGAATAGAATACATCATGCATTATAATCTGGTTTATCATAGTGGGGTACTCTTATTCAAAATGACTGTATCTGCTGTCTGATGCGTTACTCCCGGGAAGAACTGACCATATTTTTAAATGGGTACGTGCAGCCCAAACTCAAAATATCCACCCATTTATAAGGATTTTGGTCTCAAAAATTGACCCGCTTTTAGGGTTTTCTGACACAAAAAGGACCAATTTTTAGGCTTTTCTTGAAAGTTCCTGGAATTGCTACCTTTAAATAAAATCGGGAGAAAACGAGCTATTTTTAGGGTTTGTTGAAAAGTGGACAAATCTCTATGGACATTTCCGTGAAAAGTCAATCCATTGTTAGGGATTAATTTGAGAAAAAGTGACCCATTTGGGCTACCAACCTATGGCCTTTTTAGAACCACCTTTGAATCGTCCAAGTAGCGCTTTGTCTTTGCTGCTATAAACGCAATGTGACATGCCTTCTCAGGAACAATATGGCCACCAGTCGGCCATGTTGGAAGTAATGTGGGTCAATATTATATATAACCTGTACTTACTCTGTACTGAATATGGAGCTGATCGGATAAAAACTGAAGCAGTTATTGTGAGACAAAGAAAGTGTTATGCACAGCAACAAATGTCGAAGATTCATAACGGCATTTGGCCTACTTTTCAAGGTCATTTTAAAATGTCACAGCCTATTATGCCCACCTACCTATGACTTTCTTAGAGCCACCTTTGTATCGTCCAGGTAGCGCTTCGTCTTTGCAACTATAGACGCAACGTTACATGCCCTCTCCGGAACAAACATGGCCACCAATCAGCCATATTGGAAGTAATCAGGGTCAAAAGTACAAACGAGCTGCACTTTGACCTGTATTTACCCTGTACCAAAATTGAAGCTGATCAGGTAAAAACTGAAGCTGTTATCGTGAGACAAAGGAAAGTGTTACATACGATTACGATGATGATTACGATGATGATGACGACGATGCCATCGCTACGCCTATATGCCCAGCCACTATGTGGATGGGCATAAAAATGTCATGAATATACCAGTCAACTAGCAAGTTCTTTTTGAACAACTATTTTAAAATTACTTTAAATCACTGCTGGATATTGGATATGTTTATTGTAACCTAAACTGATACATCACTTTGATGACATATGGCACATGTAACCATTTTATTGGTGAACTATTAAACATAACTTTAAGTTTGGTCTAAAAAAAGGCATATAATATTAGCAAGTGTTCCCAGAAAATGTCTAATACTTTTCAAAGCAATACTTTTCAAAGCATTTTTTTGTAATATGCATGTTATAAATTTTTTTAACTATCATCACTACCAGCTATATAGTTTGTACGACATGACTTGTTGCATATCCATGTTAAATATCAATGTGTGCTGTTACAGAAAAAAGGACAAAAATAGATCAGAGATGTATAATTTTTAGTTTATAACAGGCATTTGGTGCTATCTTAAACAGTGTTTATAAACAATACGAAATTTATCTGAATGTTTACATTTTCATATCTGTGTGACTATCCTTTAATTGATGATTTGACAGATGATAGCTATAGAATACTTAAACTCCAGAACTCTGTGTTACGGAATTGTGTCATGATAACATTATGCTCATTTCCTACATAGTAGGAATGAACATAAAAATTTGGCTCAGCGTTTGATCCGCTTTTCAAGGTCATTCTAACATCCCAGACTAATACACACACTAACCCACCAGAAACATTCATAAACCCATTTTCCAATAGTCCAGTCAAAATTTCATATTTTCGGCATGTTGCACAATGTGGAGCACAATCTCGGGAACAAACAAAGCAGCTAGTCGGCCACATTGGAAGCGATCAAGATAAAATTATAATTGACCTGTACTTTGCGCTGTATTTGCCCTGTACGAAATATGAAGCATGAGTAGACAAAAATGTTGAGTAGACATGAAAATGTCAAATATTGGGATCAACATTTAACCTAATTATCAAGGTCATTCTAAAATGTCACCTAGTCTATCGACCTATGGCCTTGAGGAATCATCCAGTTGGAAATACTGAAAGTAATCAGGTTGAGAATTATACCTAACCTGTACCTTAACCTAATTACTCTGTGCCGAATAATATCAAGCTCATCAGATAAAAACTAAACTTGTTACCGAGATGTACAATGTCAAGAACAGTCATGTTGGAAGTTATCCAATACAAAAATATAATCAATCTGGACTGATTATGAAGTTGACCAAACAAGAGGTCTGCGGGTGCAGACAGATGCCCATCATATGATGTAGTTTCTGTAGTTGTAAAGCCATCTTTGTAT
>JAOXYB010030222.1:0-14856 GCA_028565635.1 Phoronis ovalis
TTTAGTCGCTAGAGGGGGCGATTATTAGAGGGGGGCGATTATTAAAGCAGGGGGCGATTATTAAAGAAAATACGGTATATAGGTTTTGATAATATTTTTTGTTTTAAATTCCATGCATGTTTGACTCAGACATGTACCGGATGTGCATGATGGTATTATTCTGAGAAATTATTAATAGTGCATTCTAGAAATGGAATTAATTATTTAATATAATTACAAATAGTGGCTGTAACAATAAATTTAGGAATAAACATGTGGGTGGTCCTATCTAACTCAGTAGGTAGTGAATTTACTGTGAAGAGAACCTTGTATATATATGGAACCTACTTACCTGAATTAAGTAGAACTTATAATGATCACAATTAAATTATTATTGTATCAAACCAATGAAGCATCAGTTATAGGCAAAACAAGAATATTGAAATTATGTGTATTCATTCCAGGACTTAAAAGTAGGATGGAACCTATTTTACCAAGAAAATAGGGGCATGTATATAGTGATACTTGATTTTCTTGCCATTTTGACAACAGGATAAATAAGCTGGAGGATAGTTGACTGTTCAAATTTGTTTTTTTAAATGAAATATAAACCAAATCTGTATAGATGAATGCATACAAAGAAGTAATCTTTTAAGGTGTAAAAATCACTTTATTCACAAATTGACATGGAATCTCTGTACAAAGTCTATGTGTAAACATAAATGAATTAAAATAGAAGTTTTGTTTGATGTCTGCACTCTGGTTTTTGTCTGCATATTTGTATGAATAGTTGTGTTATTATGGTGATGAAGAATTTGACCAATAATAAGTGAAGATAGGAAGGAGGGACGAATTCTACCTGAAAGATAATTAATACTTTAGAAGAGTTTTGTTATTTGTGTAACCTAGAATTTGTAAAACCTTTTGTCACATATAAATTAATGTTCATTTTTAAATTGTTTCAACTAGTCCTATGGTACATGTAATTTTATGAAGTTTTCATATGTAATTGCTTTTGTTAAGTGAAGATTATGCTATGACTATAAAGCACACAGATCTTTCCTGTTTCTGCTCAAGGGTACAAAAGGTGCAAATAAAAGCTAGTTTTCAGCTGTCTGTCTGTAAGATTATTATTTACCTCTACTTAAATGCCTGAAGTAACATAAGCTATATATATTTGGAAAAAATGATAGTGTACCAACAAAAGTTAGAGCGATAAAAATAAACCATGTTGCCAAGGGACATAGATTACATGATAAAAATAGCCCAGTGTACAAGTGCAAGTAGGTTGTTATTTGAGCTCATTTTTTGGGGGAAATGTTGGCTTCTTAGAAAATAAATTGGACAAGTTATTAATATATGTAATTAGCCTTTATACTTTCCAAGTTAACTAGCTACAAAAATTAGGGTTTTTAACCTAAAATATTCTGGCTGTAGTTATTAGCTTTGTTATCACATCCTGCAGTTTCAAATTCCAACAGTAAACTGCTGTTTAATTCACTGGCTACTTGGTGGAAATTGGATAACTTTTAAAATAACTATATAGTGCAGTGTCCATTTTATTTCAGGACATGTAAGATATCTTGTGGTATGGGTATATAGAAAACTTTCAAAATAGAAATAACATAGCTTCAAATTCACCATTTTGTGCGAGGCAACAATGTGAAATCTCACAGCTATCCGGATGATGTCTGATCACTAATTTTGTATAATGCACCCCAACTGACATCATGCAGTTCAAGTGTTTGTAATTGTGAACACCACAACTCTGCTTGTTCTCACATAGGGATTTGTTTATAGCTGTTTGACTAGGTTTCTAAAAAAAAATCAGTAAAAAATACCCAAAACTTTTGCATGGTGTGTGCATATTACATGCATTATTGATTGGAATTAGGTTCACTGTTAATATGGTTCTCTCATAGTACAGGGTGTTTTAGCCAGCTAGACCTAATAATAATAATGTAAGCTATTGCATGCAAAAAAAATAGCACAATTCCTCTCATCATGTTACAAAGTTGCTGATGATTTAATCTAAAATTCTAATGGACAGGACATGCTCCTTCTAACCCTCTTCTATTAATTCTACAGTCTTTATACAGAACTGTTTAAACAGATACACTGCCTGGCCAGTTTCAGTAAATTATTATGAAAGGCATCATAATGAAGCAAACTGATAGGTAACACATGCAATTGCCATCCTATCTCTTAGACAACCAACTTTATATTTTACTCTCAGTATTACAGCTGTGTCTTTCAGCTATTGATTTCTGTGGTCTCTGTAAACTCCTAGGCACCTCACTACCATAATGAGTACTATTCAGTATGGCCTCAGTTCCATAATTGCATCTCATTGTACTTACATAGTAATAATTAATATAAAATATTCGAGTTTTTTCGTTGTGCTTCAACCGGTATTCAGTTTTTCCATAGTTGTGTGTTGTGTGTTTTGTGTTGTCTGATGTCTTTATTTAACACCATTTTTTTAATGCTAGAGTTACTCTACTTTAAATTGTCCGACGAATACTGCTGCATGTTGCCATTGTTATTTCAATTTTTATTTTGTGGTCATAAAAAATTAAATTTTTTTATTGTCAAAAAAAGTTTAGTATTTATATTGCCTTCGTTCAGTTTGTTTCTTTGTTGTCGAAGGTAAGCAAAATACTTATTAGACATTTTTCGTTATGTTATACCTTTGATAGGTAACATAAGGTCTCAGAGAATTCTAACATGCAAGTTAAACCTTGTGTCAACATTGAGTTGTTGAATTTGTTATACTATATACCTTATGGTCACTTGACCTTCCATTCATAAAATGCTTACCTCTGCTAAAAGATTTAATTGTTGGGGTTAAAATGATTAAGAAATCAAAACATAGAACAATTTCTTCATTTAGGTGCACTGAGCATAATTTGTAATTATTAAAGAGTGTACATGCACTGTTAAATTGTGTATTGTATGTTAACAAGGCTTTTATAAAATCTAGAATGTTTTCATTATTTTATATATTCAACATTTCAATTAAAAATTAGTTAAATATGGGCGTTGTCTGAACATTTTGCATTGAACATGTATGTTGATATTTTCCCTGCAGCTTTTCTAAAATTTTAATATTGTATATTTTCAATCTTCTATCTGAAAAATTAATTCCCAGCTATGTAAACTAATCATAACTAGGCACTCTACAAGTCTTTTGCAAGTATAAAAACTTGAGAGATATATTCACATTTTTTAAAATTTGTTTTTGCATGATTATGCGTACATTAGCATGTGAGTTAATATTGTCACAAACTGTATGACAGTTAGGTACTCCCTGTAACAACTTGTTCTTCTGTATATAGTCTCCTAATCCCCGGGTTACTACAAGTGGTGTGTAACAATCTGTTGTGGTAGTTATGTAGATAGGGGATCGTACCAACTGATGTAAAGGACAGCTTTTTAATGTTCGTCTTTTTTCCCTAAGAACGAATTGTATTGCAATATATTTGAGTATCATGCCTGTAAACTAATAATAATTTAATGGATGCATGCAAATTTTTCCAATACCAATCGTTAAGTTTTCTATTATAATTTTAATTTTATTACCACTTTATGTTAAGTAGAAACCCTTGAAAAAATTATCTATCCAAAAGGATGCTTGCTAATTTGTTTTATCAATAAGAATAATTTTACTATAAAAGCTATCTAAATAGCAAAGATAACAATTAGATTTCAGTTTTCATTAAACTTCATATTGAATTGGTCTGTGCCTAATTACTAGTATAATTAATGACATTATTAATATGTGCTTATAAAGAACTAAATATTGTCATCTAAAATTATAGATTCTTATGAGCTAGGTTTCACCAGAGAATAGAATTAAATTTTTTTTTTGCTTTGTGATACAATTTATGTTTTTGTAATATTTAATTTTAAAATAAAACCATTCATCTTATTCAATTTTGTTGAATATGAACTGGGGATAAAAACTGGCTTTATTTTCCTTACAGCATATTTCCTGTTATTTTTACAAAATATTAAGTTACAACTTTTACTGTACATTTTGATGTATGACACTCTTAATAATAATTCCATAATAAGTTTATGTAAGCTTTTGTAATATTTTTGTAATTAATACAGTTGGTGTGGGGGAAATTAAATATTGACTTTATGTGAAGTACTTAAGTGATTTGTCTAACAGCAGTTATCACATAATGCTAATTCAATAAAGCCATGCCACAGACTGATAACCTAACTGTAGCACTGATTCTGTTGCTCCTAGGATATATCAACAGTATATTGACTGTTGAATAGTCCCTTTGGGATAGTAAAAAGGGTATGTTTTGGTTTTTAAAGGGTAGTCCTCTATAATTTATATACATTGTGTAATTATTTTCCAACACGCTTAAATAATGAGAATGCTTTAAAATGTATAGGGAAAGTTAAAAAAATAGTATTTTAATGAAATACATTAATATTGGTGTTTAAATGTTATACATTAATGTGTAATTGGTGACGATAATGATTTTTTTTTATGTACACTGCACGAATTGTTTACCTTTAATAAACATGTACCAGTAAAGTTACAGGATTGTGGCAGGTTAAGTCAATACTAGCCTGTTACCTTGTTAAATGTAGAAGCTGTTATCAGTTCATCATCACTAGGTATCTTTTCTATAATAAGTGAGGGCATTAGATTATCATCATTCTTAAAATTAATGTGGTTTAGGCAAGTACTTGTATTTGATATATGCTACAAAGTATTTTAAAGTCAATGTAGATCATATTTAAAAATCGGTATCCAAACTAAAGCTATATTTCAGAAGATGTCAAATCATAATAAATGGCTTTTAAAAATAAATGAATTAAACAACAGACTTCCTATTTCTGATCAGACACAAAGTCTGGTAATCTGATATTCCACCCTGTTATGTAAATATAAATTGTAACAGTTGGGTTAGGTATTTATTTATTATTCATTGTTTATGATTTTTTATATTTTCAGTATTTTAATAAATTACAAGTGTCATCGCAGTAATTGCCTTCTGAGCAGATAGTGTACACAAGTAGATACAATTGTATATTGTATACTGACTGGCTATAGTGATCATACTGTTAAATTATGTACTATAAATCTATATTTATTTAGTTTAGTTAGAAAAAGAACGGTTGGATTGAACATTGCACTAATTCGCGAGTTACTCATGGAATATATATCCAAAGGAGTAGATTGTGCAATTGCTGAAATCAGGTTATGTGATGTAACAAGTTGAGAGCATAATTATGGAAAAGCAACAGCTCAACCTGTTTGTATCAGTAAACAGAGTTAGTAGGTGTTACATACCTGATTGTTGGTTGTGCCTTACTGCAACCCTTCCGCTTGATTTATTTACCCTCCCATAATATGTTTATCATGAATGTACCATACATTACTACTTGTTTACAACATTGTTCATCTGTTTCAGAGTGCTATTTGCTAGTGATATGTAAATTAGTTATAACTTAAAAATATGGACATCACTGTGGAATGAAATTTGTTGGAAATATGACTATTTATGAAATTTATACACTTTTACAGAATCGTCGATCAAAGCAGAATGAAAATATTCCACCCAGCCATCCACGAACAACATGGGGAGAAAATAATACAAATGATAACACAAGACGAGCATCCCGAGAGCCATCTCCTGATTCTGCAAGTAAGACAGCACACTTCACAAATAGTATAGATTTGCCCGTCATGATGTCTTTCTTCTACTCTTGGTCACAGTAGTACACAGGAGGTAGTACCTAGCAACCTGTGGTGCAGGTTTCCAATCCTGCATATGGACACGAAGCATATATTTATATGAAACCTTCTTTTAAACACCTTCAATCAATGTTTGCATTGTTACAGGCAATTCATACAAACAGATACATTTGAATAAAATCAAACGACAGCAAGCTGAAGAAAAATCTCGTTCACTGTCCAGCACCTATCCTGGCCGGACAGCATTATCAGACGAGAAAACTTCTCCCAGGAGTGCCCCTACAGCAGAAGGAAGGAGTGCTCCATCGTCTGAAGGCAGAAGTATGTAGATATATGTCAGCTTTGTTCCTAAATTAATACAGTGTACAGTTCCCCTCCTTGCAACTTGGGATTGGATCAGTTAAAAATAAAATGAAAAAGTGTGATGCTGAGTTATATTATTTAATAATTATATGGTAGACCATCTATGGCTCTTACCTAATCAGATTCGTTAAATGGCATCATGTATCAGCTTGTGAGAAGCTATAATGTATCCTGAGAAGTTGTAATGGATCCCGCGTGGATCTTCTTTCATGTAAACCGGCACACCTACATGCGAAGTTGCAAAATTACTATTTTTGACTTCTTACAGATATGTTTTATTGTTTACATGCAAAATTTTATGGGTAAACGAAAATATGTGTTTTCTGCCATACTCGTGCGGCCTGAGCTATGATAGCCTGTGTGCAGCATAGGAAGGAATTCATATACTGACAAGGAAGACATTTTAATTGTGATGGCCTAATATAGAGGTTAATACTAGGCAGTTCCTTGCCCATTATGGAGATATAATGGATCAAGACAGATTGAAAAGTTTTAATGGGAAAGACTGCGGGTATCGCCTATTATAACTTTTCAATTGGTTCCGACCCGTTACATCTCCACAGTGGACTCCAAACTGCCTATTAAGTTCAATATAATAATACATTTTCTCAATCACTAGAAGAATGTTGATATCTTGCAGGTTTGAGGAAGTCCTCCCACTCTGTGGACTATGACTTCAGCCCTGACACCTCTATTAATTTGGGTTATAGTTATGCTCCAACACCAGACACTAGTATAAGAGATTCTGCAGCGTTCAATAAAAGCTCAAACTCTCCGTCCAAAAGGTCTTATAACAGAACCTATTCCAACGATCCGCCCTTGAATAATTCAATAAATGGCAGCTATGGCGATGGGGTGCCTGGTCGTCAGCTCAAACATCGAATCAGTTTGTCGAGCTCTTGGCCAGATGCTAAGAATTTTGAAGAAGCTGGTCTTCCTAATAGAACAATATTGGATCCGATCTCAGGTAGGTGTTTGCACACTGCACTGTTAAAGCACTTTTAAAGTTTCAATTTTTAAAAAAAATCTTCATTTGAAAGCATCAGGTGGGAAAAATGGGCAAAATTGTTATCTACTTTCAGGAATTTTATAATGTCCTGCTTTCAGAGAATTGTCCCTAGTAAAAACCCTGAGGTCGAAACATATTTTTAAAATTATATAAATTTTTAACATTTATGATAGTGTTAGCTGTTAGCGCCAACATAGGCACTGTATAACAAATGCATGCTTTCATTTTATAACATATTTGCATCTGTCTATAGAATATTGAAACATATAAAATATCGTGAAATATTCTTTAGTAATAAAGTTTGTTGAAAGTCTGACTGATGGAGATCAATAATTAGTAAGAATCTCACCATTTATTCCTGGTGCATATTGCTCCTATAAATGCTACTCAAGTATAATAACTTAGTATAATACTGAGTTCTGTTCTTTGCAGCTCCTGAGACTCCTACATCAACCGATCAAAGTGAGTATGTGGATCGGACTGATGAGAGGCGATATACTAAAGAAACAAATGATTCCCCCATACACCTCAAGCCAACAATTGCCAGGGGATCAGCTTCCCGAAGAAATAAAGTGCCTCCCATACCTAAAGCCTCTGACTCACTACCTAGTCCAAGGGAGGATTCTGATAGTGCCGGCTTGGATAATTCCGTTGACAATGTACCGGAAGAGGTAGGGTATTATGAAATGTAAAGTAAAGCGCACCTTATTCCTTGCTCTGTTCCTATCAATATTTATATTTTCATTGTTATGTGACATAATGATAGAGAAATCATGAAGCAACATGGTCACATTTAGATGGCAAGGAGGCTACCCATTTGATATACATTAGTGCAAATTGTGATGTGCAGTATAGGTACCTGTGTTAAAGTGTAGTGTGTGAAAGCTATTCTAAGCAAAAAAAAAACAACATGTAGTTAATAATTTGTAATGCGACGTTTCAGTACAAAATTACATTTAAAACTTCATGATTTATTCATTATTATTATTATTTGTGCAGATTTATATTTCACAATACTATGAGCGATGCATGTGCGATGCATGTTTTGTAGCTTATTTTGTTCATAGTCATTACACTGAACTGTAGATGCTGTCTTCTCTGAGGCAAATACGTCACAGTGCTTCAAAGAAAAAAGCTGAAAAACTGTTTGATAATGTTGAAAAGAAAGAGCGACGCCGAAAAGGGTCCCGCTCACCTTCCCCAAGAGATTCTCTCAACGAAAGTGGCATCTTCAGTGCTTTTTCAACGCTCAATTCTACTGGGGGAGAAGACATAGAGGAGAAAAAGAAAGGGTAAGATGGCTGTGTGATTGATTGTAACTGAATGGTTTTGAAAACTGCCAGTTGGAAAGATGAAGTGTTTGATCTTTATCTTTGATCCTCTATGAGCCGAGTAGCTGGTAGTTGACCTATCGTTTCCTAAAACATAAAATAAAATTATTATTTGCCTTGTCAATTCACTAAATTTAATTGATAGCTTTTAGAAGAAACAACACACTTTCTGATTTCCAGCTTGGGTTTTAGACTTATGTGCTTCATGTGAAAATTTAGTGCAGCAGTGAACGTGTGTATATTTTCAAATGCTGTTGCTTTATATACTTTAGCAAGCTGTTTTTATGTTCTTATTTATTTCATACAAATTTCTTACAGGAAAAAGACTGAATCTCCCTTTGAAAGCAAGCCCCGTCTAGCTAGGCATAGTTCGAATAACAAGTTGACAGACATTGCTGCTGATGATAAGAAATCTCGAAATAATAAAGCGGAGACAAGAAATCCTCCGCGACCTGAGAAAGTTCTCAAGGTTGACGCAAATGCTCTGGATTATAACCCAACTAGTGGAGTGACTTTCAGGCAGAACAAGACCTCCGATGTTAAGGTCGTAGGTCATGGGTACTCCGAAGGGTCTGCACCCACTGATCCAAGACCATCCCCCATTGCTGCTAAAGCTCGAGACAGAAGGAGATTAACAAAAGGTTGGTATTCTAATTTAGAGAAAGGTATTCAGACACTGAAAAAAATTGCTATATTGGCTTGTGCAGAAATGTAAAAATATCCGTTGTAAGATACAGTGCATGTTGTTTCTTTAACTCTTAAAACAGTGTCTGAATACTTACTTCTCTGTTATTATTAGTAAGACTGCTTCTGGTCTAGAATTTGGTTTGTTTCTAGAAACATTTCTGGTCGACTTATTTAAGTATTATATTTTTCACAGCATGAGAGTGGTGGCGGTTTTAATAATTATGTTGACATCTTTATGTTATTGTGATTGTATATTAAAACAAATCATCACTGCCTTATTATACAATGATATCACTTAGTTTGATGCAGATGCATGACCCTTTCAATTCCACGTTCCGTTGTGTTTTTGTAAAGTATATAAATTTTTAAACTATAATGTTATGCCTCCGTTTTAGCATTATAAATAAATAAACTATAGTTTACGTACTTTAGTGGTATAAAATAAGTGCATAGCATTATGGGATTACAATTTATCAAACTCTGTGTTTATTTTCATCTAATTAGCAATTGCAGCGTACTCTGTCTCCATAGAAGAGTGTATTTGTTATATTAATATGTTATGTAAAGTCATGCATATATAAGTTGAGTGGACAGTGTGAATTATGATTATGTTTGAAACAGTTACTGCACTCAGCACTTTATGTTTACACACACAGGTTCTTTACTATCACCTTTGGGGATGGCTTCTACACACTTGTACGGTCAAGTAGACATGGATGATGATAAGATCCCAGGGGAGCAGGATTCCATTGGTGTAGTTGGACGAGGTATGACTAGGAGAACTTATAACTACAAGCTTGTATGCTGCGAGGATGACTTTAAATTTCAGGATAATATTTTATAAATTAGTTTATAGAACATGTAACTGATGTAGATCATGGGATGATGCAATTCCCATTGCCAGTATTTTTCTGAAAATAGCGTAAATTAACATGAAATAGTCAAATGTGATATATATTGGTCAAATACATCAATTTTTGATTAGCTGAACCTTGTGATGAGTTTGTTTCTGATGATTGGCAATATCACCTTGTTTTAAACCTGGACGTGGTTTAATATGCTGTTACTTTTGTTTAGTTTAGGAAAACAGTAGATATAAGCAGCATTATCTTAGTACTCAGCAGTTTTAGTACTAAAAACCAAAGCTGATGATAACTTGACTGGAATGTTAAGCTAATGATTGTGTATATTATACTAATCAGTGGCTTTGTGAACTTGTGACTGTCATGTAAAGAATAACAGTTTTATGTATTGCATTTACTGTTGCAGGCATGTTTGATTCTCCTAACCAGATGGATCAGAAAATAGATCATAGGACTGAACGCCGAACATCTGACAGATACATGTCTATGGAATCAGACGAGGTCAGCTATTTGTGGGTTAAACTTGTGTTAGATATCAAAAAACCAGTCATCTTCTGTACTTTTTTCGAAATGAATTAACGAAATGATTCCAAGTCTACGAAAATGAGTGAACCGACCAATTCATGAGATGCAATGTGGCATTTAAGTTATATCAATATAAATTCCAGTTTTTAGTATAATTAACTAATTGTTAAAACCTTAAATGCCAGATCAATGGAGTACCTCTTGTTATTTTAACAAAAACAAATTTGGTGTCTCACTTTACATGAAAGTAAAATGGTCAGTGAAATTTTAGTAATGTTTTGTCTTCAGTATTATAATAAAATCAAACCTTGCCTTGTACCTGAATGTAATTTATTCTTCCTTGATGTTTCCAGGAGCCGTCTGAAGTTGCTATGTCTAATACATTAAAACAAAGAATGGCATCAAAGTTAAAACAACGCGAAGAGGAAGTGGAACAAAGACGTCTAGAAAAAGAACGAGAAGCTGAACTCAGGCGGCAAGAGCGAGAGCGAGAGAAGGAAAGACAACAAAAAATACGAGAAGAGAGGCGGAAACGGCGAGAGGAAGAGAAACAACAGGAAAAAGAGCGTGCTCAAGAACGACTACGCAGTCTGCAGCATGAGGATCCAGTAGTGGAAGGTGAGTTTTGTATTTACATTTTTAACATAATGTTCACGAATATTGTGTTGTACCCTAAAATTGTTTTAATAAGTATGTACTGTGATATGGAGCTACAGTCACAGAGAAAATTGAAGAGTTGACCTTTAACAGGCATTTCTATGTCAACTTGCTGTTTATCAGTTTGTTGTTTTATATTAGCAGATGACCATTTAACATTTGTCGTACTGTGTCAAGTTGAAACAATATGTTTATTCTAAGTCATATGCAGTTAGTATTTCATTACAATTAAAATTGTTTACATGTCATATTAGTGCAATGTTGTGTTTCACAAAATCCTTTATCACCTTTCCCTGAGTGAATCATTTTATATTCCAGATCTGTCTGTAATGGGGAATAGAACTTCGTATACCCCCACAAAAAAGCCTCCAGTCGCCACACCACCAAGGAAGAAATCATCGTCTCCATCCGAGCTAAGTAATCCGCCATTGTCCGCCTCCATGAGAAATCCTGCTGATGAAGTCTTAGAACCTCTTCCTAATCCTGACCATGCTTTAAAGGATGCAATACGTTGGCTAGCACAGGATGACTGGTGAGTAAAATAGTTCCTACAGCCCCAGTAAATCAGGCTAGCAGACAGAGTATCTTTAATTTTTCTGGTACTTTTGCTTTCTAATATGCAGTTATTTAATATGAGACAATTTGCTCAGTTGCTACTTTAGGAATTTAAGTTAATCTGACATTTTCTCCAAAAGCTAGCTGGCAAGATGTGTCTAATTCTTAAATAACAAATATCAGTAATAAGATATCAGTATATGATTTTATTTTGTTAATACACAGTGAATAATATTCTTCTTATTAAAAGATTTTATTAGGTATGAACTTTGCTGTAACAGTTGTATTTATTTTCTTGAAAACTGTTAAAACCTTACATTGCCTTTTAAAGGCAAATGAAATGTGATGGATTGAGCAATATACGAAGATTGGTGATTTTCCACCCTGAATCTCTATTACGTGACTTGCACTCAGTGACCTTATCAGTCATGGCTGAAGTGAAGAATTTACGCTCTCAAGTGTCACGTCTTGCCATCACTACCATGGGGGATTTCTATAGCTCACTAAAGAAAAATATGGATGCTGTAAGTACTCTGATGCCCTTGCTATGTAATGTTGTGAATATTACAGATTCACAGCACTGAAATTGGCTATATGAAGTGTTTTGGTGCAGAATTGCTTCAGTATCATTCATGTTTACCACTTATACGCAAGTGTTAGTATCAAATGATTAGAACTACTTAAACTAAAAGGTTTTTAGAAACATACTGCCAAGTAAAAAAAAATGGAGGCACTTATAATAGCTGTGACCGTTTACATGTAAATTATAACATCTCTCGCATTTACTCATTTACTTGGTTGCAGGATCTTGATATGACGACAAAGATATTGCTTCATAAAAATGGAGACAGTAATGGCTTCATACGTGAAGACGTGGAGAAAGCACTGACAGCTATGGTAGAAAATGTAACACCCCAGCGAGCATTAGTGGCATTGATCAATGGAGGACAATCGTATGTGTATTATTTAAAAGCAGTTCATGCCTAGTTTTGTATATTATACTAGAGTTACCACAAAAAGAAAAGTTAGAATGAACCTCAAAGTCCATTTTATTTACTTGGTATAGTAGAAGCCTTGTATTTTTAGACCTCCGTCAGTTAGTTCTATGCTAATTATTTGTTATTCCATTTTTATGTGAAATTAGGGATATTCGTTATTACTATATAGGTTATGGACTATACATAATTGTGGGGTCGTTTAGATTTGCCATGTGCATGTAAATAATCTGTTATTTGGCATATATTTTGTACAACCAGTATCAACCACAGCAGTTATACTAGTCTTGGCTGAAAGTGTTATCCATGTACACTATTTTCATTCCACTACTATATGCATCTGTCTTTGCGTTTTTAGACATCGTAATGTTGCTGTCCGTCGCACCACGTCTTACTTCCTGGTTGCTCTTGTTGAAAGAATGGGTCCTGGTCGTATACTTAGTGGAGTCAAGGATATTACGGATCGTGTTCTTCCTGCCACTGCACATTTCTTGATAGATGCTTCGCCGGAAACTAGATATAATGCTCGGAAAATTTTTCACACGCTGATGCAGCACTCAGACTTTGATAAAGTTATACCAAAGCATTTGTCTCAGAATCTTCTCCGAAATGTGAAGGATTGTGTGGATAACCTCAAACAAAAGGTAGATCTTGTGATTCTGCTGTCATACCAGTTGCCGTTTCACTTCAAAACGAAGACGCTCATATAATCAACTTCTTAACCAACTCAAAACTTTTAGCAACTTGTCACTTACAGAACTTATGACTTAAGCTACTGCCAAGAGTTTGACTGTCACAGAGCCTTTGTCATGAAATCAGATAACCACTGGATCCTGTCATTCCAGCAGGGTTCCATATATAGGTGGGAGATACCTCTGTTGAGGGTCATCTTGATATTTCTGGATATTCACTTTTGCTCTTAATCAGACACTTTGCCCTTATCCTACATATTACTACATCCAGAGTAACTGCTGTATTATGTAACTGCTGTATTATGTAACTGCTGTTGAAAGCTCTCCGAACTAGCTCGAATAATAATGTTCATTAAGTGACCATATTTGTCAAAGATTATAACATCCATTTTGAAATGCAAAAAACTCACACCAAACCTTTGAATTTATCTCGCTATTTTTCTAATCAGATTATCTTGAATGGGAGACAACATAGGTTGCATTGCAAGAGTTTATGTGAACACTTAGATTCCTGGGGAAGTATCGGTGTAATAGTTAAAGTATACAAAATTTGACCATTTGATTGTGCTACTCGATGAAACTTCATGTTACAAATGCAAATTTCCTATGGACCAGATTAACATTATGTTCTATGTAACATGAAGAATTGCAGTTCATTCAATTTTAAGGCAACTGTTTGTCATTTCAGGGTCTTGGTGAGATGCCTACAGACCGACCATCAGCTCGAGCCAGAAGGTCTGGTCAAGGTACACGCGGCTCAGTGGTTGGAAGCAGTAGCGCTGCAAGCAGTGATCAGTTCTCCACCCCTTCGTCTAAAAAACGTGTGACACGAGTTGATGAAGCAACTGCAGAGTCAATCAAAGAAATGTCGAGTAAAATGGTCGCTAATGATTGGAGGGATCGACTGGAAGCTGTGTCCGATTTCAAGGAGATGTGTGATAATTACCCAGCAGTCGTCGGACAAAGCATTATGAAGGTACACTCATATCTACATTGTTAGCATAATAATAATAATAGTAATACTAAAGAACTTTTGGAATGTTTGGTATCCAACAGTATATGCCACTGACAATGATATTTCTGGTAACTGCATATCCACTAATTAATCATTGTTTATGTTAGAACATGCTGCTGATAGTTGTGCCATTGTCTGGTACTGCAACAGTTCTAAACTAGCTTCTTAATATAAATGACAAGATGTTACTGCGGTATTTCTTTTGTCACATAATTAATTTTGCTATACTACAAAGGAGATACATGTACAAAATCTTTTTTTTGTATTTGTTTAGTTTTGTGTGCTTTATCTTAGTTATGATTTCATGTGTTTTTACATGTAATTGTACCCCCAGCAGTAGGCTGGAGGTACTTTGGATTTACCCTGTAACCGCCGCGTCCGCAGCGTCCGCCGCGTCAAATTCACTGTGATCGAGATATCTCAAGAAGGCAGTGTGATATCCATTTGAAACTTAAATCGT
>JAOXYB010030233.1:0-14851 GCA_028565635.1 Phoronis ovalis
CCGATCAGTAGGCATATAAACATTAATAATAAGTAATTCTTGATTACAAGCTGCAATTGAAACGCCCAGTATTCTATATTGGATATTTGCATGATTATTACCATTACTCTCCTGGTACTGGCATGATGGACCCGGGAGTGGAAATCCCTATATATTACTTATTGGGAACATGCCATCGGAGCGGTCCTGTTTTCAGCCTTCTAGGTAACTAACTAAATAATAAATATGGGTCACATTCACAATTTCTTTCTTCCCGGTATAATAGTATGGGTGGTTTTATCATGATTAGGGCACTGTAAAAATTTGGGTTAAATGTATATTAATGCCCAATCCAGAACACTAAATAGTAGAGATCCCAGTTCACAATTTTGATATAATTTTCTGCAATCGCTTGCAAGTCGACTTCAATACACATCTAATCTACCCCGGCTAGGTATAAATATGGGTGTGCTATTTTGTGGCTTTGGTATTAATATGGATCTGTTTTTAGTGTTGTACCTACTGGTATAAACATGGTCAGGATTTTTTGGGTCTGTTGGCAGGTCCCCACTAAAATTAAAACCAAGTACAGTATACCCCTCTGGGATGATGGTCTGGATCCTTTACAAGCATCCATACAAGTACAAGTAAAGTCCCAGGATAAAGATGCAGTTGTATTGATCAGCAGTTTTGTTTGATTCCGAAGCTGTGAACTAACTCTGTAACTTCGTAAGAGTGACTGCAAAAAGGAATCTTCTCCTCATACAGGCAGGAAAAGTGTAAATATCAAACCAACATATTCACTTAATGTCATTACTGATGAAGACCTTTACAGGACATCAGAATGTTTCATAGCTAAGTGTGTTATGTTTTGTAGTTGTGATATCCCTTACTTTTAATCTTAGAATGAAGCAGCACCATTACCAGAAAAGGAAAAGTTATACCCACCTGAAGATGTGGCACCCATGCCTCAAGTAGCTGCCCCACAACAAAGAACCAGGCCAAAGAAAGGTATTGCATCAAATGATATAACTGTGCACTTTTAAAATACCCAGAAAAGCATGTGGATAGAAGGTTATTAAGTCTGCATTAAATTTACCTTGTGACAGCATAAAAATCATGAACTTTTTATAATTGTGCCTATTATAGTAATAACTTGGTGTGATGGGCTAACAATTTTATGAGTATCCAACTACTGATTAAAAAAAAATGCAGAAATGTGCGCACTATTTGTTATTCTATCATTTTTTATAAGTTTTGACACTGTAATTGATTTTACCATTTTATTGCCACTAGTATAACTTTTGTAGCACCAGAAATTCCTCCTTTTGAAAGACGTAACTGGTTAATACATGTGCATTATGTGAGGAAGGAGTTTGACACATGTAAATCCTTAATTAAAGAACAGTTAGTTGAAACTAATGGCATGTGTGAATATGCAGTATATGTACAAGGTTTGTAATTTCTGTATTTTGAGAAATTGTCATGTATTTTTATTTTTTCCATTTTATGTAACTTATAGTTAAATCTCTCAATTATTTATTAGATGTAGCCTGCTATGTTGCTGTGTTTTAAGAAATAATGTGTAGGTATCTAAAAAATCATAGCCAATTCCGCTGTGTGTTAGATGATTATCTAATAGATGAAAAATCAATTTAATTTAAAGCTACACATTGTTAAAGTATTCTGGCTTTCGCTACCTAATAAATGTACTTTTTACCTTAATGTTTGTGTTTCTTTTCAGCTTTGATCTCAAGGCAGGAGGGCAAAATTCAAGAGTCACTGGAACTATTTCAGACATGTTCTTTATTAAATCCACAGTCAGCTGACAATTTGAAACAAGTTGCTAGGTCGCTGTGAGTTGTCCATGATTACGATGAGTAATCCATGAGTATGATTTGTTTTTCTTTAGACTTCTGATTGGTTTAACATTTCATATTTACTTGTTTAACATACACTATTTCTGGACTATTTTGTTTTTAAAGGTTCTGAACTTCAGAAAACAGTTCTAAAAATAGCTGTTGAAAATTATTTTGGTGACCATTCAGACATATCTGTAATGAGTATACATTTTAACATTTACAAGGTATATTAAGCAGTTTGTTTTCCACCTCCAGTAGATGTCGCCACTTGCAAGTAGAATGAAGCTGGTTTGATTGCATCAAAAGCTTTGAATATGACCCTCAAGTCACAGTCATACTGAAGTTGTATGTTTATATTTCATTTGTTTGTTTTAATTAAAGCATGCTGGTAGCTTAAATTTCTACCTCTATTTTTAGGTTTTTATTGTCCAGACACAAAGCTGCAATTGACATTTATAATGAAGCTGCTAAGATGAGTGAAAGGGACTGGGTAAGATTACTGTGCTAATTAATTACAAAAATTGAAGAAAAAAAACGTTTCTCCAAATAGCAGTATTATGTTTTATGCTTCTCGAAACCTTAGTGAGGAGCTTCTATTTATTACCAAGTAATTGTTCTAACTATAGAAGGATCGGTTTTGTATTAAACCACGTACATCAGCATGTTTGTGGTATTAGGTTTAAACTTGTATTATGGAATAGCACTTGCTCTTTTTTTAGGAAATTGCTCACAATCAAGGGATCTGTTATATGTATCTTAAAGAACAAGAAAAGGTAACAACATTTACAACAGTGCGGAATTCAGACAAATTTGCCAGTATATATACACTAAGAATATAAATCGAATAGCTATATAAATCTTGGCTTTACTACCCTAATCACTAGAAAGATTAAAGTGTACCTTAGTTTTGTGTAACATCTTGAATACTAGTTATTATAAACCTACTTTTAAATACATTACATTAGGCTAGTTTCTCAAGAGAGCCTTATTATGTATGTGATGTCATTATTTTGTTTCAGTATTCTATTTTCGTTCCTTTTAGGCCAAAGAATGTTTAAAGCAAGCTATATCATTTCAACGTCATGATCTGTCTTATGTAATGCTTGGAAAAATATATCTGAGTGAAGGAGATATGAACATGGCCATTGATGTGTACAAGAGGGCAGTTGAGTAAGTACTGTCAATAAATCACTGCTGGTCATCACCTCTAGATGTCAGTATATAGACATTATTTGTGCATTTGGTAAAACAAAGCAATTTGTAATGCTGCTATAGTTAGATATTGACGAAGGCTAGTAAAATTTATCAATTTGTGTAATATCTGTAACTTATGCCTTATGGCTAGACTTCATTGAATATTTGTGGGCTGAATGAAAATATTTTTTTAAAAAGACTTGACTGTGTTATATATCTGTTCTTTGGTGTAGATTTTCACCAGAAAATCCAGACCTGCTCACAACACTTGGATTATTGTACATGCAAGGTGGCAAATACCAAAAAGCCTTTGAGCATCTAGGGAATGCATTGACCTATGATCCCACTCATACGAAAGCAATCATAGCTGCTGGGAGCATGATGCAAAATCATGGTGATTTTGAAGTAGCATTAACAAAGTACAGAATAGCAGCAGTAAATACACCTGAGAGTCCTCCGCTTTGGAATAATATTGGAATGTGCTTCTTTGGCAAGAAGAAATATGTTGCAGTAAGTTTTGGTCTAATCTAGGCTGAGCTAATATCTGAGATTAAAATGTTCAATTCAGAGAGTTGATATCTAGCTAATTCATTAGTACATTGTATTTGTCGTAGTATTGTTGTGCAAAACACGGGTTAATTAAAACAAGTTTGAGGAACCTAGCATTCTATTACATTATGTTGAGCAGAGTATAGTTACAGTAGTGTGAAATAAGCAGCATGTAAAAGGTCTATCTCAATGTAATTGAAAAAAGTTTTTTATCAGACTTCTGTGCCATTTCTGCATTTTTTTTGTAAAAACAATTATATCTGGTAACAACAGGTAAGTTATCTTCATTGAATGTCATGTAATGAGTATTGAAGAGTCTGTGGATTTGATTACTATTGGTTCATTTATATTTTACTTTATAGGCTATAAGCTGCCTGAAGCGTGCAAATTATCTTGCTCCATTTGATTGGAAGATTCTGTACAATCTTGGGCTGGTGCATCTTACCATGCAACAGTATGCATCAGGCTTTCACTTCCTTAGTGCTGCTATTAACTTGAAACCTAAAATGGCACAACTTTACATGCTGCTAGCAGGTAATGTGATGTACATAACTGACTTCCTGGTAGCAAAGTTGAATTATTGTGTTCTATAAATTTGAATGTGAATAGCGATTGATTTACTATTAACTAAACCAGAAAAAGACTCAAAAATTTGAGAATATCAAATCTGCTTTTGATTCAGTAGAAATGATAAAAAATTATTGGTAAGCTGATAGTAATGTTTATATTTTCAGTTAGAAAATTAAAAAAAAATCTATGGCAGAAAATTTCTTGAAATTTTGATTTCTTATGAATATCTTGTACATGAAATGTACAAAACTAATGTATATAGATACATAATTTTCTAATACACATCAATAACTGTTCTTTGTAATTTGTTAAATAACATTTAAGATGACAGTGTTTTAAAATACATAAATCTTCACTCAGAGTAAACATTTACAATGCAACTTTGATGTACATTTTTGATTGTAGTGGCCTTGACACATTTAGATGATGCTGATAACGCTAGACAGGCTTATGAAGAGGCTTTGAAACTTGAAATGTAAGTTGCAGGATAAATTGAAATTATATTTTATCATAACAGTTTGCACCAAGATGCAACTTTATTGTCATTGCACTTTACCTTTTGATTTGTAGGATCACTTTTATCTTTTAAATAATAATGTTTGTGAAATCAACTTCTATGTAATTTTAAACTACCTACATACTTAAAGCTAAAATGATTCTAGTTGCTGTAAGATATGACACATTTAAGCTGTAAATTGTGCTAGCTTATAATCGCTGCGAAATGTGCAATTCTTCAGATTGAATTAATGGTGTTAACTTTTATATCTTTATAGGAAAGATCCTGTTTTACCATTAAACTATGCGGTATTTCTTTACAATTTGGGTGAAAGAAAAGCTGCAGGAAAACAGTTTAGTGTGTTTGAACACAGACTCAAGGCAGCTAAAGCAGCAAACCCCAAAGGAATTGACCCTGAGGTAAGGAAGGAATTTTTAAAGACATTTCAAGTTGGAAAGCCGGAAACATTTGTGCCCGAATTATGCTTTCTAAAATTAAACGGATGTCTATTTACATATTTTTTACAGCCTTGGTGATAAGTTTTGTACAAAGGGCGAAACACTCTAGTGAGGGGGCACTATTTTAATATTGTCTTTTCTTTAAATCAGTATAGAATTCTATGCACGCTTATTTAAACAGGTGGCAGAAGTGAGTGCCAAACTGGGACCTGCGTTACAAGTTGGTGAGAACCTTGTTTGGAAGCAGCAGCAACAGCAACAGCAACAACAGGCAAACTCACAGCCATCAGCTCCACCTGTTGGGGCCCATACACACAATCAGTCACTACCTAGTGCAACACCTAAAGCAGCTGGTGAGTGTTTGTAATTATCGCATATTTTGTTAAATAGGCATGTGTGGTGCCATGTAGCATGTGTTTCAAAAACACTGGTAAATAACTCGTGATCATGGAAGCATGTGACAATACAATAAGACAAACCCACAAAAGAATTAAATGTTATGATCTTTTGCCTTATTATATGTTCCAATTTCCTTTGAAGCGAGTGGTCACACATTCCACAGAAAATCACCGACTTTTCCAAGTAGACAAATTCTGAAAGAATATGTTGTTAGCTATGTTTCCCCTCCACAATATTTCTAGTTTATTCATACATTTGGAGATGCGGACATGTTTTTACATCGAAGCGAGAGAAAAAATAGCCACCCCAAAAGTCTTCTCACATGTTTCCGTGATCACATGTTACCTACCAGTGAAAAAGCATGTTAATATTGATTAGAACACATTTTTTTCTGGTACAAATTGTTACATGGGAATGTGGACAATAAAATGATAATCAGTTTTATTGAAAATTGTATTCAGTCTGAATACATGCAATAAAAAAATTGTACTGTACTAAGACATCCTGAAAAAATACAGAGACTGAGGTTGAAATGTCTTTATGCTTGTTTAAAATGTCAGGATTTAACAGATATATAATTTATTATTAAGATTTATTTTATAGTCTTATTTAGTAAGAATGATATTTTTATAATTTTTATGTTTGGAAATACTGCATATAATGAACTACAAAATTGTTTTATGCAGGAAATTGGATTATTGAACCACCAGCCGACTTTTGCTGATTGTTAGTAACAAAACTGTGATAAACAGTGCTTGAACAATACAGATATCACCTAATTTGATAACCTTTGTTTTGTTTTAAGACATAAAGCCAGACACTGTCTCACCAACAGCAGCATCATCACCTATGTCACATACAGCACCTAGTCCATTAGATCTACCTGCACCCAAAACAAAAGCTGGAGGTTTGCAACCTCTGAGCGTGCCAACCGGAGCAGCATCGGGCAAATTACCACCACTTAAACCGATTGGTGCACAACCTCTAGGTAGAATTTCCATAATATTGTAAATTTCTTTTGCTTGTTTTAAGAATAAAACAGTGAGCTGGCATGGCATGTTTTGTGTACTAATTATTATTTTATGGGAATTTCATTAAATTAGCATAATGTTCTATATCATTGCAAGTTAAATTTTTGCGATGTATGATCACTGTGATCTAGTCAACATGAAGTTAACTACCAATGAAATAGACATTATGAATCATTCACTATGTGTCAATAAATGCCACTGAATGACCTTACAGTGTAGAATGCAAGCCAATGACCCATTGGTGTGTACTTAGTTATATGAATGCTATGTCAAATATAGATATTTGTTCCGTTTTACTGAACAGTACAGATTACAGTAGTGATGCACTGGGGAGTAGAATGCAATTTTTTGTTTGCAATTAATGTACCATCTTTAAGTATGCATAATTAAGCATTTTGGTCACGTTTACATTTCATGTTTTGTATTGAAAGGTCCTAATTTCAGCAGCGCGCGCATGTTTTTGTCAAACATCAGCAAAGACAAAATTTCTGCAGACAATTATCAGCCATCTTTTGCTTTCAGGAGAAGTTTTACCAAAGGTTCCAGCACCTAATATTGATGATGCCCCGTTACCGCCATCAGACGAACCGGAAGAAAATATCTATGAAGAAATAGATGCACCTAAAGCTAGGAAGAAGGAAGCAGAAATGTTACCAGCATCATAACCTGAAGATTCTTCCAACCTCTGACATTTGTTTTCAGTCAAATTCTACTGTGGCATTGGCTGTCCAGAGAGTATTGTTTATTTATAATCCACATTTGGTGAACTTATTTATTTTTTTTAGTATATAATTGTTACTTCAAGTACAACATTATCATATTTAAGAGGAGAGTGCTTTTGTTATAGAAAGTTTGTAAACCAAGGAAACAGCTGTTTTGTATTTCTTTGTTTTGGGTATTTCGTGTGTATAAAGGAAGACTTGAATTTTGTTTCGTACATATTTAAAAGTGTTGAAATTGTGGAGAAATCTCTGCCACGAAAGTCAAATCGTGCAAGACACCATGATTATTAAGTGATAAACAATGAAGAGGTAGGTGGTACTTAAAGCTGGAGTCCCTCAATTTTTGATAGAAAGGATATATGAAAATGTTTTTCTAAATCAGTCCTCTGTAACTAAACTCCACTATATAGCAAATTTCAACTTGTAACATTAGTCATAGGAAGGAAAACAACAAATTGTCTACTGACAATAATTGGACAGTTTCATCATTTGAAGTCACAGAGCATTGATTATAACTGAAGAACATAGTGATTAATTTTGATAAGTTGTGAAATTCTTAGGGGTGACCACTGTATGCTTAGCTTGCAGGGAACCTAACTTTAAGAAGCACGACAGAAATAATATTAAATAAATATTGATTTATTTTTCTATACTGCTTTATTTACAAGGTAAGATTTACAAAACTTAAATTAAAATGGAGAGCACTTTTGATCTGATTTTCATCATAATTTTAAAAAATACAATAATGCAGATTCTTTATAGTCTAAAGTATGTACATTTGTCCTAATTACTATGTACAGAACTGTGTGACACATTGTTATGTACAAATAAATATTACTCTTTTTAATTTTTTCATAACCAATTAGACAAGAAAGATTTGTCACATACAACAATAAAATGATGACTTTAAAACTTCTTTTCCTTAAAAGGTTTTATAAGAATTGTTGGTACAACTTGATTTTCGAAAATAAAAATCTTAATTTTGTCGAATACAAATATAAAGATTAGTAGATATGAAATATATTGAATCCAAGCCCATTTGATAAGTTGCCAAAATCCTGGCATATATCTGAAGTAAAGTTAAAGATTAAAAAACATGGGTGCATGGTTACAATCAGTATATGACTCTTATTAAGGGAAGGCCAAAACTCGAAGGCAAATAATATTGGTACAATTTACATTGCAATACTATTTAAAGTTTGAAATCTGTATTACATGAGGATAAAAATATTATATGAACCAGACTAGTTTAAACACTAGTTTAACCAGTTATCCTCTGATCTGGGCAACATTTGGTTTCAATTTGGGATAGGCTAGAACCCTGTTTCTTAAAGCTGATATCCTCTTCAGGAAATAATTAACTGGATGAGAGCTACACTTGTTTTAAATATCTGTTACCATATGAAGCTGCAAGTAAAAGTCAATTAGGATACTGGCTATTCTAGTACAAGTTGCCTACTATCCATCTTTGGGGTGTCCATTAGATAACAGGTCAGGTGCCAATATAGAATTACCTACCTTATACAAAACAGCAAAAACCTATGGTAACTGCTGCCATCTGTTTGTACAGATGCTGAAAGTATCTGATTGGTGATAATTCTATGCTGAATTATTTTTTTTTAATGTGCTGTTTTAATAGTGCAAAAGGATACACAATGGTTTCTTCCGGATATACTATTTCAGCTTTAAGTGTAAATGGTTGATTGTTTCCTCTACCAACTGTCCACACGGGATATGGAGTATCCAGTATTGTTGAGACTGAAATTAAAGTACGATCAGAATGTTATTTAAGATTTAGCTCAACATATTTGAAAAGATAACTTTACTAACACAGCACAACATAAGTTCAACAATGTTAGAAAATGATGCTATGTGTAAGACAAATTACAATATTTCAAGAGACAATGGAAGCCACAAATAAGTGTCTAGCGGCAATGCGGACATGATGATTGGCTGTTTTAATATCTGTCAGTTAATCCTCCAGTAAACAAAACATTTATGTTATCTTACATTCATAAAGAAAATACCATATGTTACACACGACAGTGAGAGTGTTAACTTTATTGATATCGTCCTTACTTTAAAAGAGAATTAACAAGTGCTTATGGTTTGACTTTCGAGTAACTCATTAAAAGATGACTTACAGAAACTTTAAACTACATGTACAAAAAAAAAAGAGTTTAAGTATCAGAGAACGTTGGGAAGAATAGTCATTCCAGAATTTCAATACTTACAGTTTCTTTGTGAATAGCTGCTGAATATTTGTGTCAGATCATAGGTTTCAGCAAATATACTTGTCTTGTCAATAACAGGTGTCTACAAAAACATTATTTTCAATCTGTATTATACATACTAGATGACAGTGTTAAAATAATAGCCATGCTAATAATGCACAAGTTATTTCAACAAAGTAGGGGGAAACCAGTCTGAATAAATCCACAGTCAACTGTCATTATGTTCCTTCAATTTAACAAGAGCAAAATAATCATTAAACTTTGACCAATCGAGATCAGCTTTTCTCTGTGGGATATGACCTATTTCACTAGCTACTGCTTAATCCAGTGTTATACCTATTATTGTAAGCTGTAGTATGATTGGTGCCTGGAATATTTAGGCACTTCATATAATTATGTAAAAAGGGATTATCATTTTTCTGCATTTCAAGATAATAAACGAAAATTTGAAGCGGTTATGCCCAAACATTAGTTGCAATGTACGGAACACTAACGGAAAGATTTGCTCAGACTGGGGGAAATCTGAAAGATTCAAGTTGCTGCGATGCAGTATATAAAGGTAGCAAGCAATTCTCTTAGATAATATCTTCTAAATGACTGTATATATGTAGGAAATAAGTAGCCCACTAGAACACTGAAGCAAATACAATAACAAAAAACAATGAAGAAGTTGCACGGATGAGACTGTAAAAAGCGTATAATCTTACTTGATTTAGTTTTCCCATTTTAGCCCGATTCACTATAGCAAGTTGGACTTAAAGTGCCCAGAATATCTGGCAGGTTGGTGTGATATATGCATGTTTCAACACATAGCATTCATGATTACTACTGATATATCTGCAATGACGTATTTTTCAAGTACAACCTACATTATATCTAGTATCAACTCCTGTGTGCCCAAGATATTCTTTCTGTTTAAACTTGAGATCCCCGAGCATAAATAACTGTACGCCAGGTCGTGAGGATTCGTGATGAATGTATGCCATACTCTCCATAGTAAACCTTGAGTATCGCTAAAAAAAAATATGCAAACATGTTGAAAGAATTACTCGAGGTGAATGAAGATATCTTATGAATGAAACATATACTTACTTGTCACTTGCACTTATATGTTTGCAGAATTGTATATAATTACCAATAATAATAAATGATTAAGTACATGTTTAAACAATTAACAAGCCTGACAGCTAGGATTGCGAAAACAATATTCCATTTGAACCATTGGTATTAAAGTGGCGAGTACTATATAGCACATCTTATTGGAACTATGAACTTCATGGACAAATTTTAAGCAGTTAAATGAAAGGATAAGATAGTAAAAGTATACATTTTTGGATAGATACTAAAACTGGAAGATGATGAAACTTTACTTTTCCTGTCTGACACATGATTATGTAATCAGTAAGGTAATCATTTTGGATAAAAACTCACTTTTTTTTAAGCACAAATTTCAAAAACATCAAGTCCAAAAGCCTGTAGAAATGAAGCTGAAACGGCCAAAAGTAACTTTAAACTGATATCCAAAGGTTTGCCTTAGATTTTAAAATAATGTTTCATTCAAAAGTTATGGCTCTACAATATTCATTCACCAGAATTTTAAAATTTCTTCTGACACCTGTATTTTTGGAAATACATCTCTTAAGAATAAATTAAGCAAAATTTCAAAAGTCCGAGGCTTTATTTCACAACTCAAAGTGCAAAGTGTGAATAATTATGCCTAAATGGTACTAGCCACCTTAAATCATATTAAATGTTACGCAGTCTCTCACTGGTAATGCGTGGTGTGTATACAAAAAATGTTATTCAAACAATAAAAACTTACATATAACTTATACTCAAAGAACAATAAAGCAATGACTGAGTGGACATTTTCTGTATCAAACACTGGCATTTCGAGCTCAAAGTATAACTTGTCATACTTTCCATCTCTGTTCGAGTCAGCTTCTCGAGACTGCAAAAGAAATATTCTATTCTGAACAAACTTGCCTGTATACCTTTTGTCTTAAGTTAGTTTAGATGACAAGTAAAAGTAATTTTGATATTTTCTTTTATTTTTTGGCTCATTTTTGCAGAACATTTGTTGTTCAGCTGATATAATTGAATATTACTAGGACTTGTATAACTATCTATTCAACATTAACATGTACTTTTGCAATGATTTCAAATTAACCTCTGACAGCAGTCAAAATAAAGACATTCATTACTCATTTCAGAACTATCAGCAAGTGTCAACTTCTGACAACCAGATTACCTAATTCTAAACATCTTGTTTTCTTATTTATAAATAAAATTAAACTGTTATATTTTTCAGCAAAGAAAAACAAGTTGATACTGTGTACTATGTACCGTATTTTCTCTAATAATCGCCCCGGGGGGGGGCAATTTTTGAAGACCGATCTGAATTAATAGGAGATAATCACATTTTAATTCATTATTAATATTATGTGTAGCTGATTAGCTCTTTATTGGGTTTTAAGTACATATGGTACTATCTTTAATAAGTGTTTTGGCTTGCAAAACAAACTTCGGATCACCTCCATGTAATAATATTTCCAATAGAATTTCCATGCCGAGTATGGCAGAAGGTGATTTACGCTTCTTGCTGATGACTTTGACAATAATTGCGTTTCCATGTTGAGCAAGGTGTATACACTGCACAAATTCCTCTAGGTATGTGACCAAAAAAATTAACTTACTGTTTGTTTAAAGTTTGGAAGTTTTTCTTTTGAAAATAAAATTCCATTACACACAAAGCCGATTTTGTTTGATAAAATCTTCCTTATGTATCGCAAACAATAATTAAAAAAAAAATCTAAAATATTAATTCCAGGAGTACAAATAAGTTAATAATCGCCCCCTCTCTATTAATCGCCCCCCTTAAAAGCAGTTTTTTTTAATAATTGCCCAGGGCAATTATTTGAGAAAATACGGTAGATGAGTTTTATCGTGAAGTGCATGAAAATCAATGTCAAAAAACAAAGATTACCTTAACTAACGGAATCCTAACATTATTTGTTTGCAGCTGGTTAAAATTTTGAAATGTACTCCAAACAATATAAGATGTACTTTGTGTTCCAGAGTCAATAGATTCTAACATAATTAAAACTTCATGCTTGAATTTAATATCAGGTTGTTCTCGGTAGTAATCTTGCCTTTGCCAAAAACCTAGAAAAAAGGTGATGAAATAATCCACAAACAAAATTATCAGGCTCAAAAAATATCAAAATCTAGACATGCAATGAGCTATATTTCGTTTTAAAATAGTCTCCACGCACTAAATCTCTATTATGTCTCTAACAATAATTTATGAATTTCTATTGAGTTTTCATTTAGTTTATGGTTACGTTTAAAATTTTAAAAAATTAATAATATGAATTAGGTGAAACTCAAGGTGAGGTTGCATTGCCATGGCTTTCAAACTAATTGCACTTAACAACACATGTTCATGCCAGGGGCTTGTACTTAAGGTTTCTGTAATTTTTATTTTAATTAATGCAAATGCAAATTAAGAATAATGTATCATGTCACTGTGCCAGAAGTATATGCAAACCAAGTGCCTTCCTACGAGGAGACAAATGACGGGTTGATAGTATATAACGTAAGATTATGTACTCATACACATTAAGTATGACCTACTTCACGAGGGACAGCTTTGCGGCCAACAGGCCCCCCTTAGGGCCTGGGTTATACATTAAAAGGTGCTTCACGACAAGTATAACTTCTTTACCTAAATAGAGGGGAGTATATACCCCCAGCAGATCACCATTCACCACTTTAAACAATTAAATACAAATCACCATTCCATTCACCAGCAATTTTTAACCCTCATTCACATTCATCATTAAATAATTCACCATTCACAAAGCTTATCAAAAACAATTCACCAATATATCAACTCACAAACTTCCAATATGCTTCCAAGTCCTGAGAACTTGTTTTTGACATTTATAAGATGCTTTTAAAGGAACATTATCAGTTATTTACATAGAGCTATGATACAATAGTGTTGAACTTTAAGGGTACATTTTCTATGAATAGGATATTAGGAAATCTTTTCAAAATAATAAAAAGATAATAATATTAAACTTTAAGGGCACATTTTCTAGTATTTTCATTCTACAAATAGGATATGAGTCTTAACCTGTATTTGCACAGATATGATAGAATTACTGAAAAACATTAGTCACTTTATTCTAGATTTGTAATGTGAAGTTGCCCTGATCATCTATAACAGCCAATGAGGACATGCATCATGGGAGGACCAAAACAGATCTTTTTGTATTTTTCCTGTGTGTTATGTGTATATATCTTCTGTTTTTATTTAATGTGATATCAAATAAATTTAACTGTATTTTTCTGGATTGGTGCACTTAGCCCGGTGCTTAGGAACAACCATATGCAATCGATGTTGCAGTAACTCTGTTCACAACAAATTAGTAGCGCACTGCTGGTTCGACACTTTATAGTGTGATCTTGGAGCACACTTGTGTAAATATACAGTTAAACATATTGGTAAGCAAGCAATTATATACCCATGGTTAAAATATTTGTATTTATGTGGCCATGACTTAATCGATTTGACCACTACGTAGTGCTGGTGCGAACATGTAAAAATCACTTATAAAATCAACATTAGCAATCACAAATAAAAAGATCGTCTTTTTAAATTATAGTCATTAAAATTTACGCGTTGAGTATTTATTTTTCAAGCAAATGCAAGCAGCTATGCAAGTTGAGTGTAAAATTTACCGGAGCGTCAATACGGGTTCACCTGACAATTATCAAACATATTTTTGACGTTCTAGGCAAAATGGAAAAACTTTTCAAAAATGTACTTTGTAAAATAACCATTTCGAGCCCAAAAATGTGTGTCTAAGATAAAAATTGTATGACTAGTTTCATTTATAAGAAATCCCATTCAAATGTATAGGCGGAGTTAATTTAACGTCCTTGAGCATTTATTCTGAGAAAATTCTAATAATAATGAATTTCTCTTGGAGTTTTATTGCAAGCTGCATGTGTGCCAAAAATCAAGTTCATACAGTAAGCCACTCACTCTACTCAAACATTATTAATGCATGCACAAATACAATCAATCAGTGGAAGAATTCTATGGCTGCAAACCTGGGTTAAATATGAAAGTAGTGGCTGGGTGAAGGGAAGGACATTCATTTTCGAGAATCGTTTGTTTTTGGAAAATAAACAGAATTACTGAAAAGTCGAATGAGTTTGTGACTGAAATTTGAAAAATAGCCATTTGTGCTCAGGTCGGTACAAAAACTGAGTGCAGGGATTGAAGTTTTGGTGCTTAAATTTTAGTTTAAAGCTGCAATCATACCAAAAAAGGGGTAAAAATG
>JAOXYB010030244.1:0-14851 GCA_028565635.1 Phoronis ovalis
CATGTAATAGTTTTGAAGATATTTGGTGGAAAGAGTGACAGACAGACGGACACTCGAGATTTAGTAGTATAGATGGTGGACCAAAACAGAGCTGCGTCCTACACAGAAGAAAAGGAGAAGAAGAAATGTTGCTATTAATTGAACTTCCTGTGATAGCATTTACATTAGGCCATTGAAAGAAATTTCTATATGTGTTATGGATAATTTATTTTCTCAATATTTTTGGTAGGTCTCAATTCCAGTGTAAGCCTCCATGTTTAAGTTTACCAAGCAAGTACGTCGAAGTGCAACCTGATGGGTGAGATAAAAATAATTTGAATGTAGTTATCTGTCTGTCCACAGACTATTTATTGTCTACTAAGTAGTGACATAAAACACTGGCCATTTAAACAAACACATCTGTCATTGAAACTTGTCGAAGTCTGTAGCAAGGTTAGGAAATTCAACAATATTTCCATATTTGTGTTTCTATGTGTCAAATGTTTGGAACTGCTTCATAATCAAGTAAATGTCTGATGATCACAAGTTGCTTATCTCGGAATATCAAATTCTACATGCGTGAGTATCAGGAAGGAACTCATTAAACTTATTTGAATTTTGGCATGATATGTACTTTAAAAAAAAAGAATTTTCAGTTTTTAAAAATTAAATCTTGTTTTGATATTTTTCTTCCTTTTTCATAACATTTCGTATAAACCTTCTGCACATTGCAGGACCTATGTCATCTAATGCCTCATTTATCAAAGCATCTAAATCATGAAATCCTACTTCTTCAATCTTCTTTGTTGTGTTAACATTGTATTTGCACACCTGCCATGCAGTTTCAATGGCATTTAAGTGTGTATGGTTGGGCGGTAGACAAATGATTTTATGTCCATACGTCTTTGCTATCTCTTCTATTTTTAATTCCCCTTGTTTACCGTTCTCTCGCACCTTATTTAAAATTTCTTTTTTTGTTAATTTTTTTTCAAGGCCAGATTTTATGTTATTAGATGCCACAAGCAGACCTGTATTCCACATGTGTTGTAATTGTTTTGTTGGTACAGTGGCCAGGTAACTTATCCTTTTATTTTTAGCTAAAACCTTGTGATAAGGTACGTTATCCATTATCATAGCACATGATCCATAATGCACAAATGCATTAGCACAAAGTTGCTTGAACAGCACTTGAAACTGCTGACTATTCATTTTTACCATAGAAAATGGATCGGTTTTGAAAATGCATCGAGAATCTGGAACCCATCCGTGATCTCCCATTGCATCAAAAATTACCCAGCGTCTTATTTTGTTTTTTGCAGCATTGTATTGCTTATTTGTTTCTGAATGTGAAATTGGAACTATTGTTGAATTTTTTCTGGTAGCGTATTCGCAAATAAATGCTTCATCCAAATATATTCTGTAAAATCCTTGTCTGTCAACTTCAGACAGAGACTGAAGAAACTGCCTGAGGCAGATTTTATGTGCAGTTGTTGATGTATTTCGTATTGGTGCATACTGTGTTCTGCCATATACTGTTACAGGAAATATGATCGTAGTGATCGTAGATACAAATAATGTATGAAACAGCTTCAAATGAAATTGCTGGACATATTTCAACATTTTAAAAGGCAACATCTGGTTCCATAAGATCTGTCTGTGACATCATTTGTATGCAAGTGTGATGTCATGGCCATCATCAAAATTCATACTTAGTTTTAATCCAAAAAATGAAACTAGTAAACCATGTTTTTTCCACATGTCTTGTTTCCTTAATATGTATTCCAAGCAAATTAATTATAAATAAATAGTACATATTTCTCAGCCATGTCCTGTCATCTCTTAATGATGAACATTTTTGATCAAAATGAAATTAAACCAGAATAATTTCAAAATGTGTCCCCTCATAAAAAATTAATGGTAGCATGTCATCTAAACTTATAATCCTTTGATTAGTGAACAAAATAAACTTGGTTAAATATTTATTGTACTTATTTCAACATATTTTAATCTGTAATAGCCAACCCGACTCGATTTTGTTGACCATTCCAGTTTATAGATATAATTATTATGTTTCCCTCATATAATCAATTTCAGATTGATAAACAAATACTGCTGACAAATATAATAATTGTCACTGACTGAATTTTTAAATGTTCAACCTTGCAAAACATTGCCTTCTGAACTGAATAATTTACACACAGTAATTATATAGTTGATCAAAATAATGAATGCTTTTAATGTTAAAAAACAACATGTTAAATGAAATTCATATACTATCTAATTAACTTTTGTAAAAAAAAGTTTAACCAACTAGAAGTTGACTCTTTTCCCAGTGTCCCGAGTTTAAAAAAAATTAAAAACCAAGAGAATGTGTCGTCAAATAATAAAAAAACGATTGTATGCAGCCAATTAAAAGTTTTTATCTGACTGTTCTAAGTAGCTGAATCTATCTTTTCCTAATGGACTATCCTGAATAATATATTGAAATATATTTAACAAGATTGTGAGTATAATGTTAATACTTTACCGAGCCCCATCCACTCTATAGTGTTAACAATGCAATTTCACTACCACCAGGACCAAAACCCTAGGTAAAAAGGAGCCTAATTTTTAAGGTTACTGCGTAGCAATACGTTAGCATCATTTCATCACCATCTCAGCATCTAATAGATGTTACTTGAAGAATGATATCTACTAACAGCTGGAAAAATGTATACTAAGTAATAGTTTGTGTTTTTTTCATTATTTTATTAAACTTGATTTCAGTTGCTGACATTCCTGGGCCGATTCCAGATGTCCATGGTTTAGGATTTATTTTTGCGCTGTATTGCACATTGTACATTTCGATTTATCAATCAAAAAGCCATGGACTCATTTGTTTGATTTATGACCATACTATGTTGGAACAATATCAAACAAGATTATCAAAAAGACCTCATGCAATTATAAGGGAAAAGACCTCATGCAATTATAAGGGAAAAGACCTCATGCAATTATAAGGGAAAAGACCTCGTGCAATTATAAGGGAAAAGACCTCGTGCAATTATAAGGGAAAAGTTGGATCTTCCTTTGACGAGTAAGAACTTGTGACAGGAAAAAGTAGATGTCTGTTTTTACAGTATCTGGAAGAAACTTTTAAATACAGATAAACTAATTCTTTGTGAATTTTAAACTACATTAATTTTATTGTTGTGTAAATTGGCTTTACAAGCTCCAGTAATTCATTAAAATGCATAAAAACTACACATTTATATAATAAGCTAAACAAATCGAAATATACAAGCAACAAAATTAAAATTTAATATAATCATTTACTCAAGCTTTTTTTAAGACTTGTTAAAGACTTTCAGTGTATTAAACATAACAATTTGTACAATATAATCTATAAAATATGACACCCCTTACACAAACACTTAAAAACGAATTCTCATTGTGAATCATTATAATACCTGTACAAAAAATTTTTTTCATGTATATGTTATAATACATATTGATTACTGCACAATGGCAGCATTTAAATGCTTTAACTGCTTAAAACTGAATTGACATCCACAAATTACATGTTGATGTACAGAACTGTTCTGTATTCGAAAAGTAAACACACTTGCAAATCTTTGCCTTCTTTCAAAATACAATTGAAACTGAAAACCTTCACAAGGTTACACATTTTGGCATGACTACTTAATTTATGATGTGCACTCTGAACAGTTTGCCGTTTTATGATATTTGGCTGTCTAAGACTGTATTAATAGTTTGGCACAGTTTTCTAGATGATGCAGACAAAACACGAAGAACAAACTGTCCACCTTCCCTCTTTAAAAAGAAGCTCTAAAACTCAAAACGCTCCCCTATTAATACATTATAATTGTACAAAAATATATACTATTAACTTCAAATGACAGTAGTAGAACTCCGTATGGGGGTCAACATATTTTACTTAAGTTTTTATAAAAAGGCAAGATTGATCTTGCAGGAAAATTTAACAAGTCCCTGTGATTTCTTGTTTAAGTAACTGTTGTGACATTAAGTGTTTCAAGCTTTCCGCCATTTTATCCTGTTCAGTAACTTCCGACATTTGGATACTATCATTTTCATTACCTTGAACCTGCAAATCAAAAAAATAAAATGCTGCCAATGATGTTAGAGCATTAAATACATAATTTAGTCAGTAGCTAATTTTTAATTTGATATTCAAATAACTTTCTGATTAAAAGTAACACTGATTTAAAAAGACGACTGTAACAGTTACAAAGTCAATATGTTTTGATGTCCACAAAATGGTGACACACCCAATAAACGATGAGTCTATGACCCAAATTTTATTTTGAATAAGGCTCTTTTCTAAAGCATACTATTGCTTTTGGTGTATGATTACAATGGATATGAAATTAAAATCAGCTTTTTAATTAACTTTAACTTTTTTTCATTTGTCTATAGGTTTTTGTAAATTCAGGTATTATAGGAAATAATAAGATTAACACTTTTTCTAAAGCTAGATTAAAATATTTTGTTAGTTCACAGACATATTTTAGCTTAGAAGCATTTAAGGTATGTGGCATTAAAATCATTACAAGCATAGAAATAAATATATGCCACTTGTATTTATACCCTAACTATATTTATACTGTAAACTCTCCACCGATATTATAGTCGGGGAAACCTGAGCATCCGATAAATGTTACCTTACTTTATGAATCATGTGAGCGTGATGAGGTACCAACAAGAGCCATTCACACCAAACTTCACGTTTTTATAGTTTTATAGATTGTTATTTGAAAACTTTTGACTAGTCGAGTTTCTTGTGATGAGAACAGTATATCATTAACTCTTACATACAGAATCTTATAATCACTGCCTTGGCCTGTTGTTCACAGGATGGTATGAATTCCCTTAGTGGGTGTCTCATCATGCTCCGATGATTCAAGAAGTAGGTAAACATTTATCGGACATTTATGTTTCCTCGACTATAATATGAACTGATGTTACTATCCCTTGCTGACACAGTTGCCGTATATGGTTATTTAAGGGGTGGTAAACAATCTGAATAAATGCATCCATTTGTATTCTGTCCTTTCTCATTTAATGTCTGGGTTTAGCCATAATCAATTATCGTTATAATCCTTCAATTTAACGAGAATGAATACATACATAATTAAATTTTGAACAGTCATTTTTGCATTACATATTGCTATATGTACTTGTGATTGACCTATTTTATTATCTGCCAGCATTTACTTCCTAGTCCACTGTTCAGTTACTTTTATATCTAGCTATTTAATGTAAGTTGAAATCTGAATGAGCAGTGAGTTTTATATATTAAATAACAGGAGCATTGTCCTTCAGTTTTTCAAGATAATAAACAAAAATAGCAGCGGTTAAGCTAAGATGTTAGATTATAAGGTAGGCCGGAAACACTAAAAGATGGATTTATTCAGAATGAGCTAGAACTGTAATAAATTAATTAATTTTACTCCAGAACACTAGTTATAAATTGCTGTAGTTGCAACTAATTAGGTAGATATAAAAAGTTCATCAGAATAGAAAATAAAATATGCCTCACCTGATGCATCAAATACAGAGCTTTGGAATTCACCACAACAGAAGAAATCATCAGATTCTTAAATGGTGATGTCAAAGACCATGTCTGACCAAAACCAAAATACATTCTGACGCTTGGCTTTGTACCTTTGCCAGTAGCATAAAGATTGTAAGCTGGTAAGAATATTCTTTCGTACTCGAATACTTTAACTTTTTTATTACGTTCAAGTTTCATTGGTTCTTTATCACCATGTGGTGAAGCAACAAAAACCACGCATCTAAAAGTGACATTTACAAAGTACATGATTACATGATATCTACTCAATACAATAATCATTGAACAAGAGATACACACGCCCGGGGCAGTCAATATGAAAGTGGGTACGCATGTTCCAACAAAATTTCGCGTGAAAGGGTATATGTTTTTCGGGCCGCCGGTCTGCTTTTTGGCTAAAATCACGAAAAGGGGTGATTTTTTGGAGGTGTGGCACTTCCTTACGGGTGTTTTTCCCCAAAAGTCACTTCCTTAGGGGTGTATTTTTTCAAAAAAAATCACTTCCTTAGGGTGTATTTTTTGCAAAATTTCACTTCGTTAGGGGCTTTTTTGAAAAGCCATGTTGGAACATACATGTAGGTACCCTCTTTCATATTGACTACGCCCCTCGGGTATACACACAACATCTACTGCTACTTAACTACGTCATTAGCTGAGTATACATAATAATTATTATAATTATGCTTAATGTGCTAGTTGTAAATAACTATATATCAATAATTATTCCAGTAAAAAGTTCAAAGTTCAATTTTATTTTCACCAAGATAGCTTTAATTTCTGGTCTTATCATCATCGGTTCAGTTATTTTCTGCTATACAAAAGTAACATTCAGTCAGTTGTGGACTATATTTACCTAATTGGATTAATATTGTTTTTACTTGTCATAAATTACCTGCATAAACGGGTGGCATAAATATCTCCGTTCACAGCACATTCTAAAACAAGGCCTCTGTCCAAGCTGGTAAGGAGCTGGTTAGTATAGTAGTGTTGTTTATGAGACTTTACATGCTCATTACACGGTGGTAAATGGATCTGCTCAACATTGTTTGGCCCATATAGCTGTTTGATATAAAAGTAAACAACAAATGATGTATTATTCTCCAATGCATGTGTTACATGTATTTGATTTCTTTTGATATTAAAAATATATCCTTGGCAAATAATAACAATGATAATATTGTCTAAAACTCTTGAAGCTGCCAATACCACAGAGAACACAAATCTTTCTTTTTCTAGTTAATTCTAACAAAAACTTACAGCTGCGGAAGTTTCAGGGCAAACCAGATTCAAAGGACCGGGTCCAATGGAATTATAGTACAAACGACAGCCATGTTGATTCTTTATCTCATATTCTTGAACTTCAGCAGATCGATAGTTTAATTTCACAACCATTTCTTGCTCTGTAACAAATAATAGTAAACCGCCATTATTTATTTTGCTCGAATGTATTTGTGCTACTCATATTATATAGCCACTTTGGACAAGAAACTTCTTCTACCAAAAAAGTTTTAAAAAACGAGGTATAAATGATGAATGCACAATGTTACCCTACATCTAGTGCAACATAAAAATTCCAAAGAATCTATTTACACCACTGACACTTGTTTTCATAAAGCCTTTATCCCAGTCCTGATGTTCAACATCCTGTGCATTTATTTCAACAAATATCTATGATACGTATGAAAAACTAAAATACATAATGTCCATACTTAAATAAATAATACACAGAAATAATATAGAAAACATATAAAAACACTACAATGTGAATGCCTATAAAGTACACATCAGACAGCATTGTTTAACTGCTACGCAAATTCAAACTATCATCATATTTCTTGAAACAAGTTATCAAAGTACTTTACCATTCGGTTGAATTTTAGTTTTTTCTAGGAATGTGTCAAAGGAGAACACTGTAGCAACGGGAGAGAGACAATCAGCAGGAGCTCCTGTCCTAGCATCAGTTGGATAGCACAGCTGATCCACCATGATTTGGTCTGAAATAAAAGAGTAAGTTGTGCAGACTGGCAGCTGTTCTCCTAGTTAATAATATGAAAATGACATCACAATTCATAGACAAAGTGCAATTTAGGACACGATAATGAAGTCCCACATAGATGCAAATGATATACAATGCACACATAATCATGGTTTTCTTTCACCAGTTTTCAGAGATTGTAAATGTTTCAATGGCAAGCCAAAATTTCTGAGTGGAACTTCTGCATGGCTATATATATTAACGGAGGAGGGAGTTGACTGGGGGAATACTATTAATGAGAATATACTCCAGTCAGAATAAACTGTCCTGATATCCACCGTGTACTTACCATTGTTATTTGTCATAATACATCCATTGTCCAGATCAACCACCATGCTAGAATCATCACTTTCCATCATCTGTGCCTGGGAGTTATTTATTCCTCCTTGTGTCACAGAAACTGCCTGCATATGTCCAATCATTCCATATGATTCATCAGGGTACACCACAGAAGCCGGTAATTGCTCTTGATTTTGAAAGATTTTGAGTTCCCCCGATTCAATACCTTTCAAATCTGATGGTATGTTTTCTGTCACTGACATTAAATTGCCAGAATTGTTACTGTTGAATGTCTGATGAGCATCTAATAACATGCAAAAATAAATACTTTTACATAATTTTATTTGATTACAATTTATACATACACTCAACATAACCAAGAGGGATATACTAGTTAAACTACAATAATTTAAAGCTGTTACATTTATTCACAGCTATATAGTTTAGTACTAAATATTCTTATGTAAGAAATACCTGTCAAGTGAAGGATATCATGTTTTTAATGCCTATGATAACTTAAAGTTATAAGTAAAATTAAACTGTTGCTTATTGATTAATAGAATCATTGCCTATATTGGCAAATAAGCAATTAAAGGATGGCAACAAGGTATTTATAGTTACTGTATCAACTCGGGAAAAATACGCTATCCACTAAAACATGGTAATATATGGCACAATGTATCTCGCAACAAGTTGCGCAAATGATAAAATTATTGCACACTCACCCACTGTCCATCTGACAGATCTTGGAACCTGGGGTTCATAGTCTATTTCATCTGAGTCAGAGTGATTGTTGCTGTTAATTCTGTCTTGATACTTCTTCTCTAAAATTTAAATGACAAGCAACTTTTTAGGGACAGATACAACACAGACCCTGCATGCTTACAAAAAAGAACTATATTATACATCCCTGAATGAAATAACAATTTGTGTCTTAATTTTTGCATAAATTACACTTAGCGGAACATTAAAATTAGCATACCATTCCCATACCCCCAAACGTATCAAGATACTGAACCAATGCACATCTGTCTGCTGAGCAGGAAATTAACTCGTCTTTTATATACTGAGACTAGGTTTCAGTAAATGAAAAGGTAATTCAGGCACGGTAGATAATTCCTTAACATGCTTTCAAAGCCAAAATATAAAAGGAATAATATTTGAAATGATTTCAATTAATATAGACAGAATAGGTACAAAGCTTCATACCACACTATGTGTCACATAAATATTACCTCTCTTTGGCAATAGTTTGTAAACCTTATAAGGATTAGTTGGATCATTCAAGTTACTCTGCTGTTTCTGTTCTTGTATGTCGGGAGCCTTGTTGAATGCGCACCGCAGACGTGTCTTCCATGTGGCATACTCTGGTTCATCGATACCATCTCGGAAGCGACCTGTATGAACTGCCCACTCCTATTAATTTGAATTTTAGATTAAATAATTTTAATCAAACACCATATAAAATTCATTATCATGTATGTTTTTTAATATTCAAAATACTGAAAAGCACACCCAAAATATATCTTTCCAAAAGAATTCATGACTGAATTTCAAAAACTATTCCGAAAATATACCACAGGCGTGTAAAAAGGTGTCACAAAATATGCCTTCTCTATACCCTCACCAAACACAATCACAGAAATTACGGTGCTTGAAGTCAATTTCAAAAAGTTGAAACAATTATTATGTTAATGTACTATATTTAGACAACAAGGTTAGCCAGTGAGCCTGATGATGCAGACATACCAATACAAAAATGTATAAAATGCTAGATATTTAATCAAAAAGATTTACATTAAAAAATTGTTTGCAAATGTTTAGCAGAACTTCCTTGTACTAATAAAATACTTCCTGTTTCATGAATCCAAGAGCAAACATAGATTACTATATATTATTTATCTTATTAAGAGATTGCCTTTGGTTCATTTTAAAAAGTTAATATAATCATATTTGCTTCCTGATTAAATTTTTTAAGGTATAGCAACACTTCCTTCTTGTATTCGGAAGTAGTAAAATGTTATTTTTAGATAACTTAAAAAACATTTGACATACAGTATGGTGCAAATTAAATAGGACAAATTTAAATTATGATGACTATGTTAAAGTGCTAAAAATTAATGCATCGCAGGATTCTTGCAGTGTCAATTGATATAGATTGACTTGCACATTGTTTAAAATTTTTAAAGTTTCTGATTAATTTTTTTCTTATTAAATCTTTACAAGGATAATTAGTGGAACTTTAGAAATATGTGAATTTGGTTTTAAATCATGTAAAAACAATAAAAATATGATATTAAGTTGTGTACATTTTTCTCTCAAGCTAATAAATATGTTAAAACATTTAGCCAGACATTACTGAAAAATAAAAAAAGTTTTAACATATTTTATCTGTTGCTGGAAGAAATAAAACAGAAATTGCAGTACACAAACATGCATTATCAAAAAATGACTGAAAATGTAGTTTTTAATGAGGATAGGCCCCAGCTTCTGACACTGCATCCCAAAAGTCTACACTATTTAAAGAAGTTGAGAGTTTTCAAAATATTCCAAACATGCTGGAGTTATTTAAAAGAGAGCTTTTAACAATCTAAAGAATATTTGCAAAATTTGGTGCATTGAAAGCCATTTCAAATGTTTCTTCTAATTGTTACATCAACTGGAGACATTAAGGCTCATGCTATCAAATTTAACAATGACACTATAATATCAAAATTAAAGTTGTGTATATTTTGTGTCATACTGTAGTGTGCTCACAGGGGGTAACGAAGTGAACAAGGAAATGTTTTCTTTAATTGTCAACACCAAACAGTAGCAGGTATATGAGTGGGTACAACATTAATTATCAGTACCCACACACCTGAAGAAATGGGAAATATTAAAGGCATGACACATGTCTGGCAGGGCATCAATTAATTAATCATGTTTATTGCACATTGAAATAATAAGATAGAAACTTAACGCTAGGAAACAGGTAACAGGTCGACTTAAAATTTTGTGAAACAGTCATTTGTGCATTTGCATTAATTAATTTGAAGTTACATCATGCTATTGTGATCATAATAAGTTAGTGAGTACAATTTTGGCATCAGTAACTTCAACATTTTATAAAAGTTGCAAAAAATATGAACTGCAAAATCCACGCTAGTTTATTTGATATGTGTAATTTTATTTTATAATACTTTTTTGGTTATTCTGCTCTATAATGTCATTTCAAGCTATGTCAATCAAGTTATAAGGTGTCAAATGTATTTTTTTACAAAGTTATCTTTGCAGATAAAACTGTGCTTGGATTGTAAACATGATTATAGTGAATAAAGTAATCTCTATTTGATAAATTAAAGCTTATAGTGACAAAACATACAGCAGAGGTTTGACAAAAACATAATAAGAATTAATGAGGTGAAGTCAAGTGAAATCAAACAAGACTTTTCTGCTTGCACTACCTGGCATGGCTACGAAGCTATAAATGGCATGTGAAATCATTTGTTCAAGCTTAACTGTATTTCAAGTAATGAAAATCATGCATGTTTCTGCAGATTATGTACAAATCATGATTTTATAATACAAAAATCATGTTTCCTACATCATCTGCCGCTGCCAAAATCATGCGTTACATTTCCACAATAGAGTTAAAAGTGACTGTGCCTATGAAGGACTTCACGATTTTTATCTCCTTACATTACTTAATAAAAAGTGTTTCAATATGATGAATAATATTCAGTTATGAATTTGCTGCTGCTCAGAGCTCAACCTTATAGTTGTGCAGTAAATATTAAGTAAAAAAAATTCTGAAGCATTAAATTATTATATTTTTTTAAAAAGTGTTAAGAAGGTATTCAAATGTGGAACAGGGTTAGTAGGAATTTTTACCTTAAAAAGCAAGCAATCTGATTCACTCCAGTTTTGCTTGCCTTGATGTTTCCACGGCATCTTAAATATCGTCTTTTCTTCATCAAGCCACTGCAAACCTGGGATAGTACCACTTTCAATCTTAGAAGTTAACCAAGGCCGAAGTCTTTGGCGGTTTTGATCAGCAACTTTTAAAAATAATCAAAAAAATTAATATTAAAACATTTCAAACAATATAGTACATCTCACCTTGTCTGATAAAAATACAACTGTCACATTTTTGCAAAACTGTTTTTATATAGCAATATAATTGATAAATTGCTTGAAAATATGACTACGGTAATATTAAAGTACCTGCTCTAGGAGGGGATTTTCGAGATGTTCGTCCTCTCGGTGATAATTCACCATAACCATGCTGATTTGTATTAAAATTAGTATAATTTCCGGAACCATCATACATGCATGTGGGCTCGGTGCCTCCACAGGTGTTGCCATAATAAAAACCTTCCCGTTTGATAGACACAAATTGGCCATTTTGTAGAAACGTTTCCATGACACAGAAACTGTGACTAACAGTACTTTCTGTTTCAGACTAATTTTTGGTGTAATTTGAAGAAAGTTAAATTTTGATTAAAAACAAGTGATGCAGATATTCTGTAGATGTTGCACTAGCAAGAGTATCAAAATTTACTGATTACAACTAAGTTTATGTTAACTTAAATACTGTAGCACAACATTTGATTGGAACATGTGACCAAAACCAAAAGCACATGGTCCAATGACTAATCCATAAAATAACAATATCTGAATTGGAAGCCTTGAAAGACATCTATTTATAGTTTCATGACATTGGCATATCACAAGACACAATGAAGCATTCAAATTTGAGAATTTTCCCAGGATAAAATACATTATGTTAAATCCATTAAGATAAAGCACTAATAATGATTACAGAATTATAAATGATGTTATTTATTGTGAAAGATATAAAATCCTTTTATTTCAAGAAAGGTTATTTAGGTTTTTGAGTGATTTAAAGGGGGATCTCCATTTTTGGGTGACTCACAGTTTCAGTTTAAGAAGGATAAAACACAAATCAATCAATGTCATAATATATTATATTTAAGAAAAGCTCCAAATAAGGAGAAATTTAGGTTATCACATTGTAATTCATAACTTCTGAAAACATCTTTGGAGACTATGTAAACATAAGCTTTCTTGCGAGATTAAAATTATATACTTAAATATTTATTTATGAAATTTTATAGCTGTTTCACATGAAACTAGTTTCACGGTTGTTTCATATGAAACTGCAAGTATTAATTTTCTTTATAAACTAGAAAATAATATTTTGCCTTTTAGCTTCTGTTTGTAATGGAATCGGTTGCTTTTAAGTTTGATCGAATAAGCAAAAACATGGATATTTTAGAGTAAATTACAATAACAACAATGAATTTTCTATACAAAATACAAATCTGAAATTGAGGCTTAATAAAGTAAACGAATTATTTTTTAACTTTATTTAATATTTTTGTTTATATTTTTAGATATAAAATGTTTTGATGTGTGAAATCTGCACTGCCATTTTATTTTGTCCTGAGACTATTAAAACTTAGTTTTGTCTGGTCTGAAAATGATTCACATGGTGCTTATCTTTGTGCTTTAATTCCTTGAATGTTAAAAAATGATCTCCATGGAATTTCCTCTACATTATTGTCATCGATTATGGTGTAATGTCATAATTTAGATGTCATTTATATAATAAATAATACAATTAGGGTTGCTGGCAGCAACTTGCCGCTATACAGCACTTAAATGCCATATAATGGCATAAAATTCATTTCACTTTCTGACAGTGTGTCATTCAACTCAGCGGGCAGGTAATATGAAAGTTGGTATGCATGTTTCAACAATTTTTTGTTGTTGCAAGAATGAGTATATTTTTAAGCTGTCATCCTGTTATGCATGTTGCATGCTTTTTGCCTAAAATCACAAAAGATGTGGTTTCTGGAGGCTTGGCATTTTGTTCAGGTTCACTTTAATTGTCATGGGGCAATTCTGATAAAATTAAGATCTTGAAAATATGTATTCAAGTGCTAATATTAAGAATAAGACTAATGTTAATTAATCAGTTAATGTTATTTTGTTTTGAGTATAAGATATCCTAAAAATATGGTTTTTATTCCATTGTTTGCACCTAAGGATTGGGGATCACATCGGTCAAAGAGTGGGTCCACATGCACAAACAAGTTTTTTTTCAATCAGGTGCATAATATTTAGCAAAATTTTAGCAGATAGGATGTTTTTAGAATGTTTAGGTCTGCCAAAAGGGTATGTTTTTCAGCATCTTACACAAACACATAAAAGGAGTAAAACTATGATTTTTACCAGTGATGTCTGCCAAAGGGTAATTTTTAAACCCGCTTTACGTGTTTACTCTATATTTGCACATGTGGATCCAGCTTTAACATAAGCGATTTCACTGGTGGCCCAACTGAAGAGGATTTTGCTGGAATAGGTCCATTTTCAGGGTTCAGGTATAGAAGATCTGGTGTTTATTCCCCAGTATTAGGTATAGAGGATGTGGCTTTTTTCGCATGGATGGAGAAACATAAATATGAAGCTGTAATGAAAAATATTTGAAGAGCAACTTACTGTAGTTCAATATGTCTTTCTGCCAAATTTGTTTTGTATAGAGGATGTTCCTCAAAAAATAGAATTTCCGGGTTGGTATAGAGAATGTTCATTAAAAAAAAACAGGAAAGTTTGAGGTCCCAGCTGAGGAGCAGTATATAAAAATGAAGTATTAATCTCCCAGGCCCCTTAATTAGAGGGTGATATATTTTTTAACAGGTCATCCGAACTGGGTATTCCGAAACTCCAGTCACTCATAAATATCTTTTTTTAAATAGATATGTCGAAACATGGGTACCCATTTTCATATAACATACTCCCTGAGTGCCCCCTAGTTGTATCTTAATTAGGGTAAATGTAGGTAATTTCGGACACTTTTGGTTATATGGCTTTGTAAAATAGTATCTTACTTAGCAATATATACATATTACATACCGTTAGAAACCTCTTTCACTCGTGTGTATTGTTTTACAATTTGT